>MRSW03000611.1:0-33332 GCA_001923025.3 Taenia multiceps
CCCACGTGAACTCAGATTTGATGGTTAGATTGAAGAAATTTAGCTTCACATTCATCGATTTAGCCCACGTGAACTCAGATTTGATGGTTAGATTGAAGAAATTTAGCTTCACATTCATCGATTTAGCCCACGTGAACTCAGATTTGATGGTTAGATTGAAGAAATTTAGCTTCACATTCATCGATTTAGCCCACGTGAACTCAGATTTGATGGTTAGATTGAAGAAATTTAGCTTCACATTCATCGATTTAGCCCACGTGAACTCAGATTTGATGGTTAGATTGAAGAAATTTAGCTTCACATTCATCGATTTAGCCCACGTGAACTCAGATTTGATGGTTAGATTGAAGAAATTTAGCTTCACATTCATCGATTTAGCCCACGTGAACTCAGATTTGATGGTTAGATTGAAGAAATTTAGCTTCACATTCATCGATTTAGCCCACGTGAACTCAGATTTGATGGTTAGATTGAAGAAATTTAGCTTCACATTCATCGATTTAGCCCACGTGAACTCAGATTTGATGGTTAGATTGAAGAAATTTAGCTTCACATTCATCGATTTAGCCCACGTGAACTCAGATTTGATGGTTAGATTGAAGAAATTTAGCTTCACATTCATCGATTTAGCCCACGTGAACTCAGATTTGATGGTTAGATTGAAGAAATTTAGCTTCACATTCATCGATTTAGCCCACGTGAACTCAGATTTGATGGTTAGATTGAAGAAATTTAGCTTCACATTCATCGATTTAGCCCACGTGAACTCAGATTTGATGGTTA
The DNA here is from genome assembly GCA_001923025.3 of Taenia multiceps. NCBI lineage: Eukaryota > Metazoa > Platyhelminthes > Cestoda > Cyclophyllidea > Taeniidae > Taenia > Taenia multiceps. The sequence goes on from MRSW03000611.1 coordinate 784, forward strand.
GATTGAAGAAATTTAGCTTCACATTCATCGATTTAGCCCACGTGAACTCAGATTTGATGGTTAGATTGAAGAAATTTAGCTTCACATTCATCGATTTAGCCCACGTGAACTCAGATTTGATGGTTAGATTGAAGAAATTTAGCTTCACATTCATCGATTTAGCCCACGTGAACTCAGATTTGATGGTTAGATTGAAGAAATTTAGCTTCACATTCATCGATTTAGCCCACGTGAACTCAGATTTGATGGTTAGATTGAAGAAATTTAGCTTCACATTCATCGATTTAGCCCACGTGAACTCAGATTTGATGGTTAGATTGAAGAAATTTAGCTTCACATTCATCGATTTAGCCCACGTGAACTCAGATTTGATGGTTAGATTGAAGAAATTTAGCTTCACATTCATCGATTTAGCCCACGTGAACTCAGATTTGATGGTTAGATTGAAGAAATTTAGCTTCACATTCATCGATTTAGCCCACGTGAACTCAGATTTGATGGTTAGATTGAAGAAATTTAGCTTCACATTCATCGATTTAGCCCACGTGAACTCAGATTTGATGGTTAGATTGAAGAAATTTAGCTTCACATTCATCGATTTAGCCCACGTGAACTCAGATTTGATGGTTAGATTGAAGAAATTTAGCTTCACATTCATCGATTTAGCCCACGTGAACTCAGATTTGATGGTTAGATTGAAGAAATTTAGCTTCACATTCATCGATTTAGCCCACGTGAACTCAGATTTGATGGTTAGATTGAAGAAATTTAGCTTCACATTCATCGATTTAGCCCACGTGAACTCAGATTTGATGGTTAGATTGAAGAAATTTAGCTTCACATTCATCGATTTAGCCCACGTGAACTCAGATTTGATGGTTAGATTGAAGAAATTTAGCTTCACATTCATCGATTTAGCCCACGTGAACTCAGATTTGATGGTTAGATTGAAGAAATTTAGCTTCACATTCATCGATTTAGCCCACGTGAACTCAGATTTGATGGTTAGATTGAAGAAATTTAGCTTCACATTCATCGATTTAGCCCACGTGAACTCAGATTTGATGGTTAGATTGAAGAAATTTAGCTTCACATTCATCGATTTAGCCCACGTGAACTCAGATTTGATGGTTAGATTGAAGAAATTTAGCTTCACATTCATCGATTTAGCCCACGTGAACTCAGATTTGATGGTTAGATTGAAGAAATTTAGCTTCACATTCATCGATTTAGCCCACGTGAACTCAGATTTGATGGTTAGATTGAAGAAATTTAGCTTCACATTCATCGATTTAGCCCACGTGAACTCAGATTTGATGGTTAGATTGAAGAAATTTAGCTTCACATTCATCGATTTAGCCCACGTGAACTCAGATTTGATGGTTAGATTGAAGAAATTTAGCTTCACATTCATCGATTTAGCCCACGTGAACTCAGATTTGATGGTTAGATTGAAGAAATTTAGCTTCACATTCATCGATTTAGCCCACGTGAACTCAGATTTGATGGTTAGATTGAAGAAATTTAGCTTCACATTCATCGATTTAGCCCACGTGAACTCAGATTTGATGGTTAGATTGAAGAAATTTAGCTTCACATTCATCGATTTAGCCCACGTGAACTCAGATTTGATGGTTAGATTGAAGAAATTTAGCTTCACATTCATCGATTTAGCCCACGTGAACTCAGATTTGATGGTTAGATTGAAGAAATTTAGCTTCACATTCATCGATTTAGCCCACGTGAACTCAGATTTGATGGTTAGATTGAAGAAATTTAGCTTCACATTCATCGATTTAGCCCACGTGAACTCAGATTTGATGGTTAGATTGAAGAAATTTAGCTTCACATTCATCGATTTAGCCCACGTGAACTCAGATTTGATGGTTAGATTGAAGAAATTTAGCTTCACATTCATCGATTTAGCCCACGTGAACTCAGATTTGATGGTTAGATTGAAGAAATTTAGCTTCACATTCATCGATTTAGCCCACGTGAACTCAGATTTGATGGTTAGATTGAAGAAATTTAGCTTCACATTCATCGATTTAGCCCACGTGAACTCAGATTTGATGGTTAGATTGAAGAAATTTAGCTTCACATTCATCGATTTAGCCCACGTGAACTCAGATTTGATGGTTAGATTGAAGAAATTTAGCTTCACATTCATCGATTTAGCCCACGTGAACTCAGATTTGATGGTTAGATTGAAGAAATTTAGCTTCACATTCATCGATTTAGCCCACGTGAACTCAGATTTGATGGTTAGATTGAAGAAATTTAGCTTCACATTCATCGATTTAGCCCACGTGAACTCAGATTTGATGGTTAGATTGAAGAAATTTAGCTTCACATTCATCGATTTAGCCCACGTGAACTCAGATTTGATGGTTAGATTGAAGAAATTTAGCTTCACATTCATCGATTTAGCCCACGTGAACTCAGATTTGATGGTTAGATTGAAGAAATTTAGCTTCACATTCATCGATTTAGCCCACGTGAACTCAGATTTGATGGTTAGATTGAAGAAATTTAGCTTCACATTCATCGATTTAGCCCACGTGAACTCAGATTTGATGGTTAGATTGAAGAAATTTAGCTTCACATTCATCGATTTAGCCCACGTGAACTCAGATTTGATGGTTAGATTGAAGAAATTTAGCTTCACATTCATCGATTTAGCCCACGTGAACTCAGATTTGATGGTTAGATTGAAGAAATTTAGCTTCACATTCATCGATTTAGCCCACGTGAACTCAGATTTGATGGTTAGATTGAAGAAATTTAGCTTCACATTCATCGATTTAGCCCACGTGAACTCAGATTTGATGGTTAGATTGAAGAAATTTAGCTTCACATTCATCGATTTAGCCCACGTGAACTCAGATTTGATGGTTAGATTGAAGAAATTTAGCTTCACATTCATCGATTTAGCCCACGTGAACTCAGATTTGATGGTTAGATTGAAGAAATTTAGCTTCACATTCATCGATTTAGCCCACGTGAACTCAGATTTGATGGTTAGATTGAAGAAATTTAGCTTCACATTCATCGATTTAGCCCACGTGAACTCAGATTTGATGGTTAGATTGAAGAAATTTAGCTTCACATTCATCGATTTAGCCCACGTGAACTCAGATTTGATGGTTAGATTGAAGAAATTTAGCTTCACATTCATCGATTTAGCCCACGTGAACTCAGATTTGATGGTTAGATTGAAGAAATTTAGCTTCACATTCATCGATTTAGCCCACGTGAACTCAGATTTGATGGTTAGATTGAAGAAATTTAGCTTCACATTCATCGATTTAGCCCACGTGAACTCAGATTTGATGGTTAGATTGAAGAAATTTAGCTTCACATTCATCGATTTAGCCCACGTGAACTCAGATTTGATGGTTAGATTGAAGAAATTTAGCTTCACATTCATCGATTTAGCCCACGTGAACTCAGATTTGATGGTTAGATTGAAGAAATTTAGCTTCACATTCATCGATTTAGCCCACGTGAACTCAGATTTGATGGTTAGATTGAAGAAATTTAGCTTCACATTCATCGATTTAGCCCACGTGAACTCAGATTTGATGGTTAGATTGAAGAAATTTAGCTTCACATTCATCGATTTAGCCCACGTGAACTCAGATTTGATGGTTAGATTGAAGAAATTTAGCTTCACATTCATCGATTTAGCCCACGTGAACTCAGATTTGATGGTTAGATTGAAGAAATTTAGCTTCACATTCATCGATTTAGCCCACGTGAACTCAGATTTGATGGTTAGATTGAAGAAATTTAGCTTCACATTCATCGATTTAGCCCACGTGAACTCAGATTTGATGGTTAGATTGAAGAAATTTAGCTTCACATTCATCGATTTAGCCCACGTGAACTCAGATTTGATGGTTAGATTGAAGAAATTTAGCTTCACATTCATCGATTTAGCCCACGTGAACTCAGATTTGATGGTTAGATTGAAGAAATTTAGCTTCACATTCATCGATTTAGCCCACGTGAACTCAGATTTGATGGTTAGATTGAAGAAATTTAGCTTCACATTCATCGATTTAGCCCACGTGAACTCAGATTTGATGGTTAGATTGAAGAAATTTAGCTTCACATTCATCGATTTAGCCCACGTGAACTCAGATTTGATGGTTAGATTGAAGAAATTTAGCTTCACATTCATCGATTTAGCCCACGTGAACTCAGATTTGATGGTTAGATTGAAGAAATTTAGCTTCACATTCATCGATTTAGCCCACGTGAACTCAGATTTGATGGTTAGATTGAAGAAATTTAGCTTCACATTCATCGATTTAGCCCACGTGAACTCAGATTTGATGGTTAGATTGAAGAAATTTAGCTTCACATTCATCGATTTAGCCCACGTGAACTCAGATTTGATGGTTAGATTGAAGAAATTTAGCTTCACATTCATCGATTTAGCCCACGTGAACTCAGATTTGATGGTTAGATTGAAGAAATTTAGCTTCACATTCATCGATTTAGCCCACGTGAACTCAGATTTGATGGTTAGATTGAAGAAATTTAGCTTCACATTCATCGATTTAGCCCACGTGAACTCAGATTTGATGGTTAGATTGAAGAAATTTAGCTTCACATTCATCGATTTAGCCCACGTGAACTCAGATTTGATGGTTAGATTGAAGAAATTTAGCTTCACATTCATCGATTTAGCCCACGTGAACTCAGATTTGATGGTTAGATTGAAGAAATTTAGCTTCACATTCATCGATTTAGCCCACGTGAACTCAGATTTGATGGTTAGATTGAAGAAATTTAGCTTCACATTCATCGATTTAGCCCACGTGAACTCAGATTTGATGGTTAGATTGAAGAAATTTAGCTTCACATTCATCGATTTAGCCCACGTGAACTCAGATTTGATGGTTAGATTGAAGAAATTTAGCTTCACATTCATCGATTTAGCCCACGTGAACTCAGATTTGATGGTTAGATTGAAGAAATTTAGCTTCACATTCATCGATTTAGCCCACGTGAACTCAGATTTGATGGTTAGATTGAAGAAATTTAGCTTCACATTCATCGATTTAGCCCACGTGAACTCAGATTTGATGGTTAGATTGAAGAAATTTAGCTTCACATTCATCGATTTAGCCCACGTGAACTCAGATTTGATGGTTAGATTGAAGAAATTTAGCTTCACATTCATCGATTTAGCCCACGTGAACTCAGATTTGATGGTTAGATTGAAGAAATTTAGCTTCACATTCATCGATTTAGCCCACGTGAACTCAGATTTGATGGTTAGATTGAAGAAATTTAGCTTCACATTCATCGATTTAGCCCACGTGAACTCAGATTTGATGGTTAGATTGAAGAAATTTAGCTTCACATTCATCGATTTAGCCCACGTGAACTCAGATTTGATGGTTAGATTGAAGAAATTTAGCTTCACATTCATCGATTTAGCCCACGTGAACTCAGATTTGATGGTTAGATTGAAGAAATTTAGCTTCACATTCATCGATTTAGCCCACGTGAACTCAGATTTGATGGTTAGATTGAAGAAATTTAGCTTCACATTCATCGATTTAGCCCACGTGAACTCAGATTTGATGGTTAGATTGAAGAAATTTAGCTTCACATTCATCGATTTAGCCCACGTGAACTCAGATTTGATGGTTAGATTGAAGAAATTTAGCTTCACATTCATCGATTTAGCCCACGTGAACTCAGATTTGATGGTTAGATTGAAGAAATTTAGCTTCACATTCATCGATTTAGCCCACGTGAACTCAGATTTGATGGTTAGATTGAAGAAATTTAGCTTCACATTCATCGATTTAGCCCACGTGAACTCAGATTTGATGGTTAGATTGAAGAAATTTAGCTTCACATTCATCGATTTAGCCCACGTGAACTCAGATTTGATGGTTAGATTGAAGAAATTTAGCTTCACATTCATCGATTTAGCCCACGTGAACTCAGATTTGATGGTTAGATTGAAGAAATTTAGCTTCACATTCATCGATTTAGCCCACGTGAACTCAGATTTGATGGTTAGATTGAAGAAATTTAGCTTCACATTCATCGATTTAGCCCACGTGAACTCAGATTTGATGGTTAGATTGAAGAAATTTAGCTTCACATTCATCGATTTAGCCCACGTGAACTCAGATTTGATGGTTAGATTGAAGAAATTTAGCTTCACATTCATCGATTTAGCCCACGTGAACTCAGATTTGATGGTTAGATTGAAGAAATTTAGCTTCACATTCATCGATTTAGCCCACGTGAACTCAGATTTGATGGTTAGATTGAAGAAATTTAGCTTCACATTCATCGATTTAGCCCACGTGAACTCAGATTTGATGGTTAGATTGAAGAAATTTAGCTTCACATTCATCGATTTAGCCCACGTGAACTCAGATTTGATGGTTAGATTGAAGAAATTTAGCTTCACATTCATCGATTTAGCCCACGTGAACTCAGATTTGATGGTTAGATTGAAGAAATTTAGCTTCACATTCATCGATTTAGCCCACGTGAACTCAGATTTGATGGTTAGATTGAAGAAATTTAGCTTCACATTCATCGATTTAGCCCACGTGAACTCAGATTTGATGGTTAGATTGAAGAAATTTAGCTTCACATTCATCGATTTAGCCCACGTGAACTCAGATTTGATGGTTAGATTGAAGAAATTTAGCTTCACATTCATCGATTTAGCCCACGTGAACTCAGATTTGATGGTTAGATTGAAGAAATTTAGCTTCACATTCATCGATTTAGCCCACGTGAACTCAGATTTGATGGTTAGATTGAAGAAATTTAGCTTCACATTCATCGATTTAGCCCACGTGAACTCAGATTTGATGGTTAGATTGAAGAAATTTAGCTTCACATTCATCGATTTAGCCCACGTGAACTCAGATTTGATGGTTAGATTGAAGAAATTTAGCTTCACATTCATCGATTTAGCCCACGTGAACTCAGATTTGATGGTTAGATTGAAGAAATTTAGCTTCACATTCATCGATTTAGCCCACGTGAACTCAGATTTGATGGTTAGATTGAAGAAATTTAGCTTCACATTCATCGATTTAGCCCACGTGAACTCAGATTTGATGGTTAGATTGAAGAAATTTAGCTTCACATTCATCGATTTAGCCCACGTGAACTCAGATTTGATGGTTAGATTGAAGAAATTTAGCTTCACATTCATCGATTTAGCCCACGTGAACTCAGATTTGATGGTTAGATTGAAGAAATTTAGCTTCACATTCATCGATTTAGCCCACGTGAACTCAGATTTGATGGTTAGATTGAAGAAATTTAGCTTCACATTCATCGATTTAGCCCACGTGAACTCAGATTTGATGGTTAGATTGAAGAAATTTAGCTTCACATTCATCGATTTAGCCCACGTGAACTCAGATTTGATGGTTAGATTGAAGAAATTTAGCTTCACATTCATCGATTTAGCCCACGTGAACTCAGATTTGATGGTTAGATTGAAGAAATTTAGCTTCACATTCATCGATTTAGCCCACGTGAACTCAGATTTGATGGTTAGATTGAAGAAATTTAGCTTCACATTCATCGATTTAGCCCACGTGAACTCAGATTTGATGGTTAGATTGAAGAAATTTAGCTTCACATTCATCGATTTAGCCCACGTGAACTCAGATTTGATGGTTAGATTGAAGAAATTTAGCTTCACATTCATCGATTTAGCCCACGTGAACTCAGATTTGATGGTTAGATTGAAGAAATTTAGCTTCACATTCATCGATTTAGCCCACGTGAACTCAGATTTGATGGTTAGATTGAAGAAATTTAGCTTCACATTCATCGATTTAGCCCACGTGAACTCAGATTTGATGGTTAGATTGAAGAAATTTAGCTTCACATTCATCGATTTAGCCCACGTGAACTCAGATTTGATGGTTAGATTGAAGAAATTTAGCTTCACATTCATCGATTTAGCCCACGTGAACTCAGATTTGATGGTTAGATTGAAGAAATTTAGCTTCACATTCATCGATTTAGCCCACGTGAACTCAGATTTGATGGTTAGATTGAAGAAATTTAGCTTCACATTCATCGATTTAGCCCACGTGAACTCAGATTTGATGGTTAGATTGAAGAAATTTAGCTTCACATTCATCGATTTAGCCCACGTGAACTCAGATTTGATGGTTAGATTGAAGAAATTTAGCTTCACATTCATCGATTTAGCCCACGTGAACTCAGATTTGATGGTTAGATTGAAGAAATTTAGCTTCACATTCATCGATTTAGCCCACGTGAACTCAGATTTGATGGTTAGATTGAAGAAATTTAGCTTCACATTCATCGATTTAGCCCACGTGAACTCAGATTTGATGGTTAGATTGAAGAAATTTAGCTTCACATTCATCGATTTAGCCCACGTGAACTCAGATTTGATGGTTAGATTGAAGAAATTTAGCTTCACATTCATCGATTTAGCCCACGTGAACTCAGATTTGATGGTTAGATTGAAGAAATTTAGCTTCACATTCATCGATTTAGCCCACGTGAACTCAGATTTGATGGTTAGATTGAAGAAATTTAGCTTCACATTCATCGATTTAGCCCACGTGAACTCAGATTTGATGGTTAGATTGAAGAAATTTAGCTTCACATTCATCGATTTAGCCCACGTGAACTCAGATTTGATGGTTAGATTGAAGAAATTTAGCTTCACATTCATCGATTTAGCCCACGTGAACTCAGATTTGATGGTTAGATTGAAGAAATTTAGCTTCACATTCATCGATTTAGCCCACGTGAACTCAGATTTGATGGTTAGATTGAAGAAATTTAGCTTCACATTCATCGATTTAGCCCACGTGAACTCAGATTTGATGGTTAGATTGAAGAAATTTAGCTTCACATTCATCGATTTAGCCCACGTGAACTCAGATTTGATGGTTAGATTGAAGAAATTTAGCTTCACATTCATCGATTTAGCCCACGTGAACTCAGATTTGATGGTTAGATTGAAGAAATTTAGCTTCACATTCATCGATTTAGCCCACGTGAACTCAGATTTGATGGTTAGATTGAAGAAATTTAGCTTCACATTCATCGATTTAGCCCACGTGAACTCAGATTTGATGGTTAGATTGAAGAAATTTAGCTTCACATTCATCGATTTAGCCCACGTGAACTCAGATTTGATGGTTAGATTGAAGAAATTTAGCTTCACATTCATCGATTTAGCCCACGTGAACTCAGATTTGATGGTTAGATTGAAGAAATTTAGCTTCACATTCATCGATTTAGCCCACGTGAACTCAGATTTGATGGTTAGATTGAAGAAATTTAGCTTCACATTCATCGATTTAGCCCACGTGAACTCAGATTTGATGGTTAGATTGAAGAAATTTAGCTTCACATTCATCGATTTAGCCCACGTGAACTCAGATTTGATGGTTAGATTGAAGAAATTTAGCTTCACATTCATCGATTTAGCCCACGTGAACTCAGATTTGATGGTTAGATTGAAGAAATTTAGCTTCACATTCATCGATTTAGCCCACGTGAACTCAGATTTGATGGTTAGATTGAAGAAATTTAGCTTCACATTCATCGATTTAGCCCACGTGAACTCAGATTTGATGGTTAGATTGAAGAAATTTAGCTTCACATTCATCGATTTAGCCCACGTGAACTCAGATTTGATGGTTAGATTGAAGAAATTTAGCTTCACATTCATCGATTTAGCCCACGTGAACTCAGATTTGATGGTTAGATTGAAGAAATTTAGCTTCACATTCATCGATTTAGCCCACGTGAACTCAGATTTGATGGTTAGATTGAAGAAATTTAGCTTCACATTCATCGATTTAGCCCACGTGAACTCAGATTTGATGGTTAGATTGAAGAAATTTAGCTTCACATTCATCGATTTAGCCCACGTGAACTCAGATTTGATGGTTAGATTGAAGAAATTTAGCTTCACATTCATCGATTTAGCCCACGTGAACTCAGATTTGATGGTTAGATTGAAGAAATTTAGCTTCACATTCATCGATTTAGCCCACGTGAACTCAGATTTGATGGTTAGATTGAAGAAATTTAGCTTCACATTCATCGATTTAGCCCACGTGAACTCAGATTTGATGGTTAGATTGAAGAAATTTAGCTTCACATTCATCGATTTAGCCCACGTGAACTCAGATTTGATGGTTAGATTGAAGAAATTTAGCTTCACATTCATCGATTTAGCCCACGTGAACTCAGATTTGATGGTTAGATTGAAGAAATTTAGCTTCACATTCATCGATTTAGCCCACGTGAACTCAGATTTGATGGTTAGATTGAAGAAATTTAGCTTCACATTCATCGATTTAGCCCACGTGAACTCAGATTTGATGGTTAGATTGAAGAAATTTAGCTTCACATTCATCGATTTAGCCCACGTGAACTCAGATTTGATGGTTAGATTGAAGAAATTTAGCTTCACATTCATCGATTTAGCCCACGTGAACTCAGATTTGATGGTTAGATTGAAGAAATTTAGCTTCACATTCATCGATTTAGCCCACGTGAACTCAGATTTGATGGTTAGATTGAAGAAATTTAGCTTCACATTCATCGATTTAGCCCACGTGAACTCAGATTTGATGGTTAGATTGAAGAAATTTAGCTTCACATTCATCGATTTAGCCCACGTGAACTCAGATTTGATGGTTAGATTGAAGAAATTTAGCTTCACATTCATCGATTTAGCCCACGTGAACTCAGATTTGATGGTTAGATTGAAGAAATTTAGCTTCACATTCATCGATTTAGCCCACGTGAACTCAGATTTGATGGTTAGATTGAAGAAATTTAGCTTCACATTCATCGATTTAGCCCACGTGAACTCAGATTTGATGGTTAGATTGAAGAAATTTAGCTTCACATTCATCGATTTAGCCCACGTGAACTCAGATTTGATGGTTAGATTGAAGAAATTTAGCTTCACATTCATCGATTTAGCCCACGTGAACTCAGATTTGATGGTTAGATTGAAGAAATTTAGCTTCACATTCATCGATTTAGCCCACGTGAACTCAGATTTGATGGTTAGATTGAAGAAATTTAGCTTCACATTCATCGATTTAGCCCACGTGAACTCAGATTTGATGGTTAGATTGAAGAAATTTAGCTTCACATTCATCGATTTAGCCCACGTGAACTCAGATTTGATGGTTAGATTGAAGAAATTTAGCTTCACATTCATCGATTTAGCCCACGTGAACTCAGATTTGATGGTTAGATTGAAGAAATTTAGCTTCACATTCATCGATTTAGCCCACGTGAACTCAGATTTGATGGTTAGATTGAAGAAATTTAGCTTCACATTCATCGATTTAGCCCACGTGAACTCAGATTTGATGGTTAGATTGAAGAAATTTAGCTTCACATTCATCGATTTAGCCCACGTGAACTCAGATTTGATGGTTAGATTGAAGAAATTTAGCTTCACATTCATCGATTTAGCCCACGTGAACTCAGATTTGATGGTTAGATTGAAGAAATTTAGCTTCACATTCATCGATTTAGCCCACGTGAACTCAGATTTGATGGTTAGATTGAAGAAATTTAGCTTCACATTCATCGATTTAGCCCACGTGAACTCAGATTTGATGGTTAGATTGAAGAAATTTAGCTTCACATTCATCGATTTAGCCCACGTGAACTCAGATTTGATGGTTAGATTGAAGAAATTTAGCTTCACATTCATCGATTTAGCCCACGTGAACTCAGATTTGATGGTTAGATTGAAGAAATTTAGCTTCACATTCATCGATTTAGCCCACGTGAACTCAGATTTGATGGTTAGATTGAAGAAATTTAGCTTCACATTCATCGATTTAGCCCACGTGAACTCAGATTTGATGGTTAGATTGAAGAAATTTAGCTTCACATTCATCGATTTAGCCCACGTGAACTCAGATTTGATGGTTAGATTGAAGAAATTTAGCTTCACATTCATCGATTTAGCCCACGTGAACTCAGATTTGATGGTTAGATTGAAGAAATTTAGCTTCACATTCATCGATTTAGCCCACGTGAACTCAGATTTGATGGTTAGATTGAAGAAATTTAGCTTCACATTCATCGATTTAGCCCACGTGAACTCAGATTTGATGGTTAGATTGAAGAAATTTAGCTTCACATTCATCGATTTAGCCCACGTGAACTCAGATTTGATGGTTAGATTGAAGAAATTTAGCTTCACATTCATCGATTTAGCCCACGTGAACTCAGATTTGATGGTTAGATTGAAGAAATTTAGCTTCACATTCATCGATTTAGCCCACGTGAACTCAGATTTGATGGTTAGATTGAAGAAATTTAGCTTCACATTCATCGATTTAGCCCACGTGAACTCAGATTTGATGGTTAGATTGAAGAAATTTAGCTTCACATTCATCGATTTAGCCCACGTGAACTCAGATTTGATGGTTAGATTGAAGAAATTTAGCTTCACATTCATCGATTTAGCCCACGTGAACTCAGATTTGATGGTTAGATTGAAGAAATTTAGCTTCACATTCATCGATTTAGCCCACGTGAACTCAGATTTGATGGTTAGATTGAAGAAATTTAGCTTCACATTCATCGATTTAGCCCACGTGAACTCAGATTTGATGGTTAGATTGAAGAAATTTAGCTTCACATTCATCGATTTAGCCCACGTGAACTCAGATTTGATGGTTAGATTGAAGAAATTTAGCTTCACATTCATCGATTTAGCCCACGTGAACTCAGATTTGATGGTTAGATTGAAGAAATTTAGCTTCACATTCATCGATTTAGCCCACGTGAACTCAGATTTGATGGTTAGATTGAAGAAATTTAGCTTCACATTCATCGATTTAGCCCACGTGAACTCAGATTTGATGGTTAGATTGAAGAAATTTAGCTTCACATTCATCGATTTAGCCCACGTGAACTCAGATTTGATGGTTAGATTGAAGAAATTTAGCTTCACATTCATCGATTTAGCCCACGTGAACTCAGATTTGATGGTTAGATTGAAGAAATTTAGCTTCACATTCATCGATTTAGCCCACGTGAACTCAGATTTGATGGTTAGATTGAAGAAATTTAGCTTCACATTCATCGATTTAGCCCACGTGAACTCAGATTTGATGGTTAGATTGAAGAAATTTAGCTTCACATTCATCGATTTAGCCCACGTGAACTCAGATTTGATGGTTAGATTGAAGAAATTTAGCTTCACATTCATCGATTTAGCCCACGTGAACTCAGATTTGATGGTTAGATTGAAGAAATTTAGCTTCACATTCATCGATTTAGCCCACGTGAACTCAGATTTGATGGTTAGATTGAAGAAATTTAGCTTCACATTCATCGATTTAGCCCACGTGAACTCAGATTTGATGGTTAGATTGAAGAAATTTAGCTTCACATTCATCGATTTAGCCCACGTGAACTCAGATTTGATGGTTAGATTGAAGAAATTTAGCTTCACATTCATCGATTTAGCCCACGTGAACTCAGATTTGATGGTTAGATTGAAGAAATTTAGCTTCACATTCATCGATTTAGCCCACGTGAACTCAGATTTGATGGTTAGATTGAAGAAATTTAGCTTCACATTCATCGATTTAGCCCACGTGAACTCAGATTTGATGGTTAGATTGAAGAAATTTAGCTTCACATTCATCGATTTAGCCCACGTGAACTCAGATTTGATGGTTAGATTGAAGAAATTTAGCTTCACATTCATCGATTTAGCCCACGTGAACTCAGATTTGATGGTTAGATTGAAGAAATTTAGCTTCACATTCATCGATTTAGCCCACGTGAACTCAGATTTGATGGTTAGATTGAAGAAATTTAGCTTCACATTCATCGATTTAGCCCACGTGAACTCAGATTTGATGGTTAGATTGAAGAAATTTAGCTTCACATTCATCGATTTAGCCCACGTGAACTCAGATTTGATGGTTAGATTGAAGAAATTTAGCTTCACATTCATCGATTTAGCCCACGTGAACTCAGATTTGATGGTTAGATTGAAGAAATTTAGCTTCACATTCATCGATTTAGCCCACGTGAACTCAGATTTGATGGTTAGATTGAAGAAATTTAGCTTCACATTCATCGATTTAGCCCACGTGAACTCAGATTTGATGGTTAGATTGAAGAAATTTAGCTTCACATTCATCGATTTAGCCCACGTGAACTCAGATTTGATGGTTAGATTGAAGAAATTTAGCTTCACATTCATCGATTTAGCCCACGTGAACTCAGATTTGATGGTTAGATTGAAGAAATTTAGCTTCACATTCATCGATTTAGCCCACGTGAACTCAGATTTGATGGTTAGATTGAAGAAATTTAGCTTCACATTCATCGATTTAGCCCACGTGAACTCAGATTTGATGGTTAGATTGAAGAAATTTAGCTTCACATTCATCGATTTAGCCCACGTGAACTCAGATTTGATGGTTAGATTGAAGAAATTTAGCTTCACATTCATCGATTTAGCCCACGTGAACTCAGATTTGATGGTTAGATTGAAGAAATTTAGCTTCACATTCATCGATTTAGCCCACGTGAACTCAGATTTGATGGTTAGATTGAAGAAATTTAGCTTCACATTCATCGATTTAGCCCACGTGAACTCAGATTTGATGGTTAGATTGAAGAAATTTAGCTTCACATTCATCGATTTAGCCCACGTGAACTCAGATTTGATGGTTAGATTGAAGAAATTTAGCTTCACATTCATCGATTTAGCCCACGTGAACTCAGATTTGATGGTTAGATTGAAGAAATTTAGCTTCACATTCATCGATTTAGCCCACGTGAACTCAGATTTGATGGTTAGATTGAAGAAATTTAGCTTCACATTCATCGATTTAGCCCACGTGAACTCAGATTTGATGGTTAGATTGAAGAAATTTAGCTTCACATTCATCGATTTAGCCCACGTGAACTCAGATTTGATGGTTAGATTGAAGAAATTTAGCTTCACATTCATCGATTTAGCCCACGTGAACTCAGATTTGATGGTTAGATTGAAGAAATTTAGCTTCACATTCATCGATTTAGCCCACGTGAACTCAGATTTGATGGTTAGATTGAAGAAATTTAGCTTCACATTCATCGATTTAGCCCACGTGAACTCAGATTTGATGGTTAGATTGAAGAAATTTAGCTTCACATTCATCGATTTAGCCCACGTGAACTCAGATTTGATGGTTAGATTGAAGAAATTTAGCTTCACATTCATCGATTTAGCCCACGTGAACTCAGATTTGATGGTTAGATTGAAGAAATTTAGCTTCACATTCATCGATTTAGCCCACGTGAACTCAGATTTGATGGTTAGATTGAAGAAATTTAGCTTCACATTCATCGATTTAGCCCACGTGAACTCAGATTTGATGGTTAGATTGAAGAAATTTAGCTTCACATTCATCGATTTAGCCCACGTGAACTCAGATTTGATGGTTAGATTGAAGAAATTTAGCTTCACATTCATCGATTTAGCCCACGTGAACTCAGATTTGATGGTTAGATTGAAGAAATTTAGCTTCACATTCATCGATTTAGCCCACGTGAACTCAGATTTGATGGTTAGATTGAAGAAATTTAGCTTCACATTCATCGATTTAGCCCACGTGAACTCAGATTTGATGGTTAGATTGAAGAAATTTAGCTTCACATTCATCGATTTAGCCCACGTGAACTCAGATTTGATGGTTAGATTGAAGAAATTTAGCTTCACATTCATCGATTTAGCCCACGTGAACTCAGATTTGATGGTTAGATTGAAGAAATTTAGCTTCACATTCATCGATTTAGCCCACGTGAACTCAGATTTGATGGTTAGATTGAAGAAATTTAGCTTCACATTCATCGATTTAGCCCACGTGAACTCAGATTTGATGGTTAGATTGAAGAAATTTAGCTTCACATTCATCGATTTAGCCCACGTGAACTCAGATTTGATGGTTAGATTGAAGAAATTTAGCTTCACATTCATCGATTTAGCCCACGTGAACTCAGATTTGATGGTTAGATTGAAGAAATTTAGCTTCACATTCATCGATTTAGCCCACGTGAACTCAGATTTGATGGTTAGATTGAAGAAATTTAGCTTCACATTCATCGATTTAGCCCACGTGAACTCAGATTTGATGGTTAGATTGAAGAAATTTAGCTTCACATTCATCGATTTAGCCCACGTGAACTCAGATTTGATGGTTAGATTGAAGAAATTTAGCTTCACATTCATCGATTTAGCCCACGTGAACTCAGATTTGATGGTTAGATTGAAGAAATTTAGCTTCACATTCATCGATTTAGCCCACGTGAACTCAGATTTGATGGTTAGATTGAAGAAATTTAGCTTCACATTCATCGATTTAGCCCACGTGAACTCAGATTTGATGGTTAGATTGAAGAAATTTAGCTTCACATTCATCGATTTAGCCCACGTGAACTCAGATTTGATGGTTAGATTGAAGAAATTTAGCTTCACATTCATCGATTTAGCCCACGTGAACTCAGATTTGATGGTTAGATTGAAGAAATTTAGCTTCACATTCATCGATTTAGCCCACGTGAACTCAGATTTGATGGTTAGATTGAAGAAATTTAGCTTCACATTCATCGATTTAGCCCACGTGAACTCAGATTTGATGGTTAGATTGAAGAAATTTAGCTTCACATTCATCGATTTAGCCCACGTGAACTCAGATTTGATGGTTAGATTGAAGAAATTTAGCTTCACATTCATCGATTTAGCCCACGTGAACTCAGATTTGATGGTTAGATTGAAGAAATTTAGCTTCACATTCATCGATTTAGCCCACGTGAACTCAGATTTGATGGTTAGATTGAAGAAATTTAGCTTCACATTCATCGATTTAGCCCACGTGAACTCAGATTTGATGGTTAGATTGAAGAAATTTAGCTTCACATTCATCGATTTAGCCCACGTGAACTCAGATTTGATGGTTAGATTGAAGAAATTTAGCTTCACATTCATCGATTTAGCCCACGTGAACTCAGATTTGATGGTTAGATTGAAGAAATTTAGCTTCACATTCATCGATTTAGCCCACGTGAACTCAGATTTGATGGTTAGATTGAAGAAATTTAGCTTCACATTCATCGATTTAGCCCACGTGAACTCAGATTTGATGGTTAGATTGAAGAAATTTAGCTTCACATTCATCGATTTAGCCCACGTGAACTCAGATTTGATGGTTAGATTGAAGAAATTTAGCTTCACATTCATCGATTTAGCCCACGTGAACTCAGATTTGATGGTTAGATTGAAGAAATTTAGCTTCACATTCATCGATTTAGCCCACGTGAACTCAGATTTGATGGTTAGATTGAAGAAATTTAGCTTCACATTCATCGATTTAGCCCACGTGAACTCAGATTTGATGGTTAGATTGAAGAAATTTAGCTTCACATTCATCGATTTAGCCCACGTGAACTCAGATTTGATGGTTAGATTGAAGAAATTTAGCTTCACATTCATCGATTTAGCCCACGTGAACTCAGATTTGATGGTTAGATTGAAGAAATTTAGCTTCACATTCATCGATTTAGCCCACGTGAACTCAGATTTGATGGTTAGATTGAAGAAATTTAGCTTCACATTCATCGATTTAGCCCACGTGAACTCAGATTTGATGGTTAGATTGAAGAAATTTAGCTTCACATTCATCGATTTAGCCCACGTGAACTCAGATTTGATGGTTAGATTGAAGAAATTTAGCTTCACATTCATCGATTTAGCCCACGTGAACTCAGATTTGATGGTTAGATTGAAGAAATTTAGCTTCACATTCATCGATTTAGCCCACGTGAACTCAGATTTGATGGTTAGATTGAAGAAATTTAGCTTCACATTCATCGATTTAGCCCACGTGAACTCAGATTTGATGGTTAGATTGAAGAAATTTAGCTTCACATTCATCGATTTAGCCCACGTGAACTCAGATTTGATGGTTAGATTGAAGAAATTTAGCTTCACATTCATCGATTTAGCCCACGTGAACTCAGATTTGATGGTTAGATTGAAGAAATTTAGCTTCACATTCATCGATTTAGCCCACGTGAACTCAGATTTGATGGTTAGATTGAAGAAATTTAGCTTCACATTCATCGATTTAGCCCACGTGAACTCAGATTTGATGGTTAGATTGAAGAAATTTAGCTTCACATTCATCGATTTAGCCCACGTGAACTCAGATTTGATGGTTAGATTGAAGAAATTTAGCTTCACATTCATCGATTTAGCCCACGTGAACTCAGATTTGATGGTTAGATTGAAGAAATTTAGCTTCACATTCATCGATTTAGCCCACGTGAACTCAGATTTGATGGTTAGATTGAAGAAATTTAGCTTCACATTCATCGATTTAGCCCACGTGAACTCAGATTTGATGGTTAGATTGAAGAAATTTAGCTTCACATTCATCGATTTAGCCCACGTGAACTCAGATTTGATGGTTAGATTGAAGAAATTTAGCTTCACATTCATCGATTTAGCCCACGTGAACTCAGATTTGATGGTTAGATTGAAGAAATTTAGCTTCACATTCATCGATTTAGCCCACGTGAACTCAGATTTGATGGTTAGATTGAAGAAATTTAGCTTCACATTCATCGATTTAGCCCACGTGAACTCAGATTTGATGGTTAGATTGAAGAAATTTAGCTTCACATTCATCGATTTAGCCCACGTGAACTCAGATTTGATGGTTAGATTGAAGAAATTTAGCTTCACATTCATCGATTTAGCCCACGTGAACTCAGATTTGATGGTTAGATTGAAGAAATTTAGCTTCACATTCATCGATTTAGCCCACGTGAACTCAGATTTGATGGTTAGATTGAAGAAATTTAGCTTCACATTCATCGATTTAGCCCACGTGAACTCAGATTTGATGGTTAGATTGAAGAAATTTAGCTTCACATTCATCGATTTAGCCCACGTGAACTCAGATTTGATGGTTAGATTGAAGAAATTTAGCTTCACATTCATCGATTTAGCCCACGTGAACTCAGATTTGATGGTTAGATTGAAGAAATTTAGCTTCACATTCATCGATTTAGCCCACGTGAACTCAGATTTGATGGTTAGATTGAAGAAATTTAGCTTCACATTCATCGAT
Source organism: Taenia multiceps (assembly GCA_001923025.3). NCBI lineage: Eukaryota > Metazoa > Platyhelminthes > Cestoda > Cyclophyllidea > Taeniidae > Taenia > Taenia multiceps. The sequence continues at coordinate 19,968 of MRSW03000611.1, forward strand.
TTAGCCCACGTGAACTCAGATTTGATGGTTAGATTGAAGAAATTTAGCTTCACATTCATCGATTTAGCCCACGTGAACTCAGATTTGATGGTTAGATTGAAGAAATTTAGCTTCACATTCATCGATTTAGCCCACGTGAACTCAGATTTGATGGTTAGATTGAAGAAATTTAGCTTCACATTCATCGATTTAGCCCACGTGAACTCAGATTTGATGGTTAGATTGAAGAAATTTAGCTTCACATTCATCGATTTAGCCCACGTGAACTCAGATTTGATGGTTAGATTGAAGAAATTTAGCTTCACATTCATCGATTTAGCCCACGTGAACTCAGATTTGATGGTTAGATTGAAGAAATTTAGCTTCACATTCATCGATTTAGCCCACGTGAACTCAGATTTGATGGTTAGATTGAAGAAATTTAGCTTCACATTCATCGATTTAGCCCACGTGAACTCAGATTTGATGGTTAGATTGAAGAAATTTAGCTTCACATTCATCGATTTAGCCCACGTGAACTCAGATTTGATGGTTAGATTGAAGAAATTTAGCTTCACATTCATCGATTTAGCCCACGTGAACTCAGATTTGATGGTTAGATTGAAGAAATTTAGCTTCACATTCATCGATTTAGCCCACGTGAACTCAGATTTGATGGTTAGATTGAAGAAATTTAGCTTCACATTCATCGATTTAGCCCACGTGAACTCAGATTTGATGGTTAGATTGAAGAAATTTAGCTTCACATTCATCGATTTAGCCCACGTGAACTCAGATTTGATGGTTAGATTGAAGAAATTTAGCTTCACATTCATCGATTTAGCCCACGTGAACTCAGATTTGATGGTTAGATTGAAGAAATTTAGCTTCACATTCATCGATTTAGCCCACGTGAACTCAGATTTGATGGTTAGATTGAAGAAATTTAGCTTCACATTCATCGATTTAGCCCACGTGAACTCAGATTTGATGGTTAGATTGAAGAAATTTAGCTTCACATTCATCGATTTAGCCCACGTGAACTCAGATTTGATGGTTAGATTGAAGAAATTTAGCTTCACATTCATCGATTTAGCCCACGTGAACTCAGATTTGATGGTTAGATTGAAGAAATTTAGCTTCACATTCATCGATTTAGCCCACGTGAACTCAGATTTGATGGTTAGATTGAAGAAATTTAGCTTCACATTCATCGATTTAGCCCACGTGAACTCAGATTTGATGGTTAGATTGAAGAAATTTAGCTTCACATTCATCGATTTAGCCCACGTGAACTCAGATTTGATGGTTAGATTGAAGAAATTTAGCTTCACATTCATCGATTTAGCCCACGTGAACTCAGATTTGATGGTTAGATTGAAGAAATTTAGCTTCACATTCATCGATTTAGCCCACGTGAACTCAGATTTGATGGTTAGATTGAAGAAATTTAGCTTCACATTCATCGATTTAGCCCACGTGAACTCAGATTTGATGGTTAGATTGAAGAAATTTAGCTTCACATTCATCGATTTAGCCCACGTGAACTCAGATTTGATGGTTAGATTGAAGAAATTTAGCTTCACATTCATCGATTTAGCCCACGTGAACTCAGATTTGATGGTTAGATTGAAGAAATTTAGCTTCACATTCATCGATTTAGCCCACGTGAACTCAGATTTGATGGTTAGATTGAAGAAATTTAGCTTCACATTCATCGATTTAGCCCACGTGAACTCAGATTTGATGGTTAGATTGAAGAAATTTAGCTTCACATTCATCGATTTAGCCCACGTGAACTCAGATTTGATGGTTAGATTGAAGAAATTTAGCTTCACATTCATCGATTTAGCCCACGTGAACTCAGATTTGATGGTTAGATTGAAGAAATTTAGCTTCACATTCATCGATTTAGCCCACGTGAACTCAGATTTGATGGTTAGATTGAAGAAATTTAGCTTCACATTCATCGATTTAGCCCACGTGAACTCAGATTTGATGGTTAGATTGAAGAAATTTAGCTTCACATTCATCGATTTAGCCCACGTGAACTCAGATTTGATGGTTAGATTGAAGAAATTTAGCTTCACATTCATCGATTTAGCCCACGTGAACTCAGATTTGATGGTTAGATTGAAGAAATTTAGCTTCACATTCATCGATTTAGCCCACGTGAACTCAGATTTGATGGTTAGATTGAAGAAATTTAGCTTCACATTCATCGATTTAGCCCACGTGAACTCAGATTTGATGGTTAGATTGAAGAAATTTAGCTTCACATTCATCGATTTAGCCCACGTGAACTCAGATTTGATGGTTAGATTGAAGAAATTTAGCTTCACATTCATCGATTTAGCCCACGTGAACTCAGATTTGATGGTTAGATTGAAGAAATTTAGCTTCACATTCATCGATTTAGCCCACGTGAACTCAGATTTGATGGTTAGATTGAAGAAATTTAGCTTCACATTCATCGATTTAGCCCACGTGAACTCAGATTTGATGGTTAGATTGAAGAAATTTAGCTTCACATTCATCGATTTAGCCCACGTGAACTCAGATTTGATGGTTAGATTGAAGAAATTTAGCTTCACATTCATCGATTTAGCCCACGTGAACTCAGATTTGATGGTTAGATTGAAGAAATTTAGCTTCACATTCATCGATTTAGCCCACGTGAACTCAGATTTGATGGTTAGATTGAAGAAATTTAGCTTCACATTCATCGATTTAGCCCACGTGAACTCAGATTTGATGGTTAGATTGAAGAAATTTAGCTTCACATTCATCGATTTAGCCCACGTGAACTCAGATTTGATGGTTAGATTGAAGAAATTTAGCTTCACATTCATCGATTTAGCCCACGTGAACTCAGATTTGATGGTTAGATTGAAGAAATTTAGCTTCACATTCATCGATTTAGCCCACGTGAACTCAGATTTGATGGTTAGATTGAAGAAATTTAGCTTCACATTCATCGATTTAGCCCACGTGAACTCAGATTTGATGGTTAGATTGAAGAAATTTAGCTTCACATTCATCGATTTAGCCCACGTGAACTCAGATTTGATGGTTAGATTGAAGAAATTTAGCTTCACATTCATCGATTTAGCCCACGTGAACTCAGATTTGATGGTTAGATTGAAGAAATTTAGCTTCACATTCATCGATTTAGCCCACGTGAACTCAGATTTGATGGTTAGATTGAAGAAATTTAGCTTCACATTCATCGATTTAGCCCACGTGAACTCAGATTTGATGGTTAGATTGAAGAAATTTAGCTTCACATTCATCGATTTAGCCCACGTGAACTCAGATTTGATGGTTAGATTGAAGAAATTTAGCTTCACATTCATCGATTTAGCCCACGTGAACTCAGATTTGATGGTTAGATTGAAGAAATTTAGCTTCACATTCATCGATTTAGCCCACGTGAACTCAGATTTGATGGTTAGATTGAAGAAATTTAGCTTCACATTCATCGATTTAGCCCACGTGAACTCAGATTTGATGGTTAGATTGAAGAAATTTAGCTTCACATTCATCGATTTAGCCCACGTGAACTCAGATTTGATGGTTAGATTGAAGAAATTTAGCTTCACATTCATCGATTTAGCCCACGTGAACTCAGATTTGATGGTTAGATTGAAGAAATTTAGCTTCACATTCATCGATTTAGCCCACGTGAACTCAGATTTGATGGTTAGATTGAAGAAATTTAGCTTCACATTCATCGATTTAGCCCACGTGAACTCAGATTTGATGGTTAGATTGAAGAAATTTAGCTTCACATTCATCGATTTAGCCCACGTGAACTCAGATTTGATGGTTAGATTGAAGAAATTTAGCTTCACATTCATCGATTTAGCCCACGTGAACTCAGATTTGATGGTTAGATTGAAGAAATTTAGCTTCACATTCATCGATTTAGCCCACGTGAACTCAGATTTGATGGTTAGATTGAAGAAATTTAGCTTCACATTCATCGATTTAGCCCACGTGAACTCAGATTTGATGGTTAGATTGAAGAAATTTAGCTTCACATTCATCGATTTAGCCCACGTGAACTCAGATTTGATGGTTAGATTGAAGAAATTTAGCTTCACATTCATCGATTTAGCCCACGTGAACTCAGATTTGATGGTTAGATTGAAGAAATTTAGCTTCACATTCATCGATTTAGCCCACGTGAACTCAGATTTGATGGTTAGATTGAAGAAATTTAGCTTCACATTCATCGATTTAGCCCACGTGAACTCAGATTTGATGGTTAGATTGAAGAAATTTAGCTTCACATTCATCGATTTAGCCCACGTGAACTCAGATTTGATGGTTAGATTGAAGAAATTTAGCTTCACATTCATCGATTTAGCCCACGTGAACTCAGATTTGATGGTTAGATTGAAGAAATTTAGCTTCACATTCATCGATTTAGCCCACGTGAACTCAGATTTGATGGTTAGATTGAAGAAATTTAGCTTCACATTCATCGATTTAGCCCACGTGAACTCAGATTTGATGGTTAGATTGAAGAAATTTAGCTTCACATTCATCGATTTAGCCCACGTGAACTCAGATTTGATGGTTAGATTGAAGAAATTTAGCTTCACATTCATCGATTTAGCCCACGTGAACTCAGATTTGATGGTTAGATTGAAGAAATTTAGCTTCACATTCATCGATTTAGCCCACGTGAACTCAGATTTGATGGTTAGATTGAAGAAATTTAGCTTCACATTCATCGATTTAGCCCACGTGAACTCAGATTTGATGGTTAGATTGAAGAAATTTAGCTTCACATTCATCGATTTAGCCCACGTGAACTCAGATTTGATGGTTAGATTGAAGAAATTTAGCTTCACATTCATCGATTTAGCCCACGTGAACTCAGATTTGATGGTTAGATTGAAGAAATTTAGCTTCACATTCATCGATTTAGCCCACGTGAACTCAGATTTGATGGTTAGATTGAAGAAATTTAGCTTCACATTCATCGATTTAGCCCACGTGAACTCAGATTTGATGGTTAGATTGAAGAAATTTAGCTTCACATTCATCGATTTAGCCCACGTGAACTCAGATTTGATGGTTAGATTGAAGAAATTTAGCTTCACATTCATCGATTTAGCCCACGTGAACTCAGATTTGATGGTTAGATTGAAGAAATTTAGCTTCACATTCATCGATTTAGCCCACGTGAACTCAGATTTGATGGTTAGATTGAAGAAATTTAGCTTCACATTCATCGATTTAGCCCACGTGAACTCAGATTTGATGGTTAGATTGAAGAAATTTAGCTTCACATTCATCGATTTAGCCCACGTGAACTCAGATTTGATGGTTAGATTGAAGAAATTTAGCTTCACATTCATCGATTTAGCCCACGTGAACTCAGATTTGATGGTTAGATTGAAGAAATTTAGCTTCACATTCATCGATTTAGCCCACGTGAACTCAGATTTGATGGTTAGATTGAAGAAATTTAGCTTCACATTCATCGATTTAGCCCACGTGAACTCAGATTTGATGGTTAGATTGAAGAAATTTAGCTTCACATTCATCGATTTAGCCCACGTGAACTCAGATTTGATGGTTAGATTGAAGAAATTTAGCTTCACATTCATCGATTTAGCCCACGTGAACTCAGATTTGATGGTTAGATTGAAGAAATTTAGCTTCACATTCATCGATTTAGCCCACGTGAACTCAGATTTGATGGTTAGATTGAAGAAATTTAGCTTCACATTCATCGATTTAGCCCACGTGAACTCAGATTTGATGGTTAGATTGAAGAAATTTAGCTTCACATTCATCGATTTAGCCCACGTGAACTCAGATTTGATGGTTAGATTGAAGAAATTTAGCTTCACATTCATCGATTTAGCCCACGTGAACTCAGATTTGATGGTTAGATTGAAGAAATTTAGCTTCACATTCATCGATTTAGCCCACGTGAACTCAGATTTGATGGTTAGATTGAAGAAATTTAGCTTCACATTCATCGATTTAGCCCACGTGAACTCAGATTTGATGGTTAGATTGAAGAAATTTAGCTTCACATTCATCGATTTAGCCCACGTGAACTCAGATTTGATGGTTAGATTGAAGAAATTTAGCTTCACATTCATCGATTTAGCCCACGTGAACTCAGATTTGATGGTTAGATTGAAGAAATTTAGCTTCACATTCATCGATTTAGCCCACGTGAACTCAGATTTGATGGTTAGATTGAAGAAATTTAGCTTCACATTCATCGATTTAGCCCACGTGAACTCAGATTTGATGGTTAGATTGAAGAAATTTAGCTTCACATTCATCGATTTAGCCCACGTGAACTCAGATTTGATGGTTAGATTGAAGAAATTTAGCTTCACATTCATCGATTTAGCCCACGTGAACTCAGATTTGATGGTTAGATTGAAGAAATTTAGCTTCACATTCGTCGATTTAGCCCACGTGAACTCAGATTTGATGGTTAGATTGAAGAAATTTAGCTTCACATTCATCGATTTAGCCCACGTGAACTCAGATTTGATGGTTAGATTGAAGAAATTTAGCTTCACATTCATCGATTTAGCCCACGTGAACTCAGATTTGATGGTTAGATTGAAGAAATTTAGCTTCACATTCATCGATTTAGCCCACGTGAACTCAGATTTGATGGTTAGATTGAAGAAATTTAGCTTCACATTCATCGATTTAGCCCACGTGAACTCAGATTTGATGGTTAGATTGAAGAAATTTAGCTTCACATTCATCGATTTAGCCCACGTGAACTCAGATTTGATGGTTAGATTGAAGAAATTTAGCTTCACATTCATCGATTTAGCCCACGTGAACTCAGATTTGATGGTTAGATTGAAGAAATTTAGCTTCACATTCATCGATTTAGCCCACGTGAACTCAGATTTGATGGTTAGATTGAAGAAATTTAGCTTCACATTCATCGATTTAGCCCACGTGAACTCAGATTTGATGGTTAGATTGAAGAAATTTAGCTTCACATTCATCGATTTAGCCCACGTGAACTCAGATTTGATGGTTAGATTGAAGAAATTTAGCTTCACATTCATCGATTTAGCCCACGTGAACTCAGATTTGATGGTTAGATTGAAGAAATTTAGCTTCACATTCATCGATTTAGCCCACGTGAACTCAGATTTGATGGTTAGATTGAAGAAATTTAGCTTCACATTCATCGATTTAGCCCACGTGAACTCAGATTTGATGGTTAGATTGAAGAAATTTAGCTTCACATTCATCGATTTAGCCCACGTGAACTCAGATTTGATGGTTAGATTGAAGAAATTTAGCTTCACATTCATCGATTTAGCCCACGTGAACTCAGATTTGATGGTTAGATTGAAGAAATTTAGCTTCACATTCATCGATTTAGCCCACGTGAACTCAGATTTGATGGTTAGATTGAAGAAATTTAGCTTCACATTCATCGATTTAGCCCACGTGAACTCAGATTTGATGGTTAGATTGAAGAAATTTAGCTTCACATTCGTCGATTTAGCCCACGTGAACTCAGATTTGATGGTTAGATTGAAGAAATTTAGCTTCACATTCATCGATTTAGCCCACGTGAACTCAGATTTGATGGTTAGATTGAAGAAATTTAGCTTCACATTCATCGATTTAGCCCACGTGAACTCAGATTTGATGGTTAGATTGAAGAAATTTAGCTTCACATTCATCGATTTAGCCCACGTGAACTCAGATTTGATGGTTAGATTGAAGAAATTTAGCTTCACATTCATCGATTTAGCCCACGTGAACTCAGATTTGATGGTTAGATTGAAGAAATTTAGCTTCACATTCATCGATTTAGCCCACGTGAACTCAGATTTGATGGTTAGATTGAAGAAATTTAGCTTCACATTCATCGATTTAGCCCACGTGAACTCAGATTTGATGGTTAGATTGAAGAAATTTAGCTTCACATTCATCGATTTAGCCCACGTGAACTCAGATTTGATGGTTAGATTGAAGAAATTTAGCTTCACATTCATCGATTTAGCCCACGTGAACTCAGATTTGATGGTTAGATTGAAGAAATTTAGCTTCACATTCATCGATTTAGCCCACGTGAACTCAGATTTGATGGTTAGATTGAAGAAATTTAGCTTCACATTCATCGATTTAGCCCACGTGAACTCAGATTTGATGGTTAGATTGAAGAAATTTAGCTTCACATTCATCGATTTAGCCCACGTGAACTCAGATTTGATGGTTAGATTGAAGAAATTTAGCTTCACATTCATCGATTTAGCCCACGTGAACTCAGATTTGATGGTTAGATTGAAGAAATTTAGCTTCACATTCATCGATTTAGCCCACGTGAACTCAGATTTGATGGTTAGATTGAAGAAATTTAGCTTCACATTCATCGATTTAGCCCACGTGAACTCAGATTTGATGGTTAGATTGAAGAAATTTAGCTTCACATTCATCGATTTAGCCCACGTGAACTCAGATTTGATGGTTAGATTGAAGAAATTTAGCTTCACATTCATCGATTTAGCCCACGTGAACTCAGATTTGATGGTTAGATTGAAGAAATTTAGCTTCACATTCATCGATTTAGCCCACGTGAACTCAGATTTGATGGTTAGATTGAAGAAATTTAGCTTCACATTCATCGATTTAGCCCACGTGAACTCAGATTTGATGGTTAGATTGAAGAAATTTAGCTTCACATTCATCGATTTAGCCCACGTGAACTCAGATTTGATGGTTAGATTGAAGAAATTTAGCTTCACATTCATCGATTTAGCCCACGTGAACTCAGATTTGATGGTTAGATTGAAGAAATTTAGCTTCACATTCATCGATTTAGCCCACGTGAACTCAGATTTGATGGTTAGATTGAAGAAATTTAGCTTCACATTCATCGATTTAGCCCACGTGAACTCAGATTTGATGGTTAGATTGAAGAAATTTAGCTTCACATTCATCGATTTAGCCCACGTGAACTCAGATTTGATGGTTAGATTGAAGAAATTTAGCTTCACATTCATCGATTTAGCCCACGTGAACTCAGATTTGATGGTTAGATTGAAGAAATTTAGCTTCACATTCATCGATTTAGCCCACGTGAACTCAGATTTGATGGTTAGATTGAAGAAATTTAGCTTCACATTCATCGATTTAGCCCACGTGAACTCAGATTTGATGGTTAGATTGAAGAAATTTAGCTTCACATTCATCGATTTAGCCCACGTGAACTCAGATTTGATGGTTAGATTGAAGAAATTTAGCTTCACATTCATCGATTTAGCCCACGTGAACTCAGATTTGATGGTTAGATTGAAGAAATTTAGCTTCACATTCATCGATTTAGCCCACGTGAACTCAGATTTGATGGTTAGATTGAAGAAATTTAGCTTCACATTCATCGATTTAGCCCACGTGAACTCAGATTTGATGGTTAGATTGAAGAAATTTAGCTTCACATTCATCGATTTAGCCCACGTGAACTCAGATTTGATGGTTAGATTGAAGAAATTTAGCTTCACATTCATCGATTTAGCCCACGTGAACTCAGATTTGATGGTTAGATTGAAGAAATTTAGCTTCACATTCATCGATTTAGCCCACGTGAACTCAGATTTGATGGTTAGATTGAAGAAATTTAGCTTCACATTCATCGATTTAGCCCACGTGAACTCAGATTTGATGGTTAGATTGAAGAAATTTAGCTTCACATTCATCGATTTAGCCCACGTGAACTCAGATTTGATGGTTAGATTGAAGAAATTTAGCTTCACATTCATCGATTTAGCCCACGTGAACTCAGATTTGATGGTTAGATTGAAGAAATTTAGCTTCACATTCATCGATTTAGCCCACGTGAACTCAGATTTGATGGTTAGATTGAAGAAATTTAGCTTCACATTCATCGATTTAGCCCACGTGAACTCAGATTTGATGGTTAGATTGAAGAAATTTAGCTTCACATTCATCGATTTAGCCCACGTGAACTCAGATTTGATGGTTAGATTGAAGAAATTTAGCTTCACATTCATCGATTTAGCCCACGTGAACTCAGATTTGATGGTTAGATTGAAGAAATTTAGCTTCACATTCATCGATTTAGCCCACGTGAACTCAGATTTGATGGTTAGATTGAAGAAATTTAGCTTCACATTCATCGATTTAGCCCACGTGAACTCAGATTTGATGGTTAGATTGAAGAAATTTAGCTTCACATTCATCGATTTAGCCCACGTGAACTCAGATTTGATGGTTAGATTGAAGAAATTTAGCTTCACATTCATCGATTTAGCCCACGTGAACTCAGATTTGATGGTTAGATTGAAGAAATTTAGCTTCACATTCATCGATTTAGCCCACGTGAACTCAGATTTGATGGTTAGATTGAAGAAATTTAGCTTCACATTCATCGATTTAGCCCACGTGAACTCAGATTTGATGGTTAGATTGAAGAAATTTAGCTTCACATTCATCGATTTAGCCCACGTGAACTCAGATTTGATGGTTAGATTGAAGAAATTTAGCTTCACATTCATCGATTTAGCCCACGTGAACTCAGATTTGATGGTTAGATTGAAGAAATTTAGCTTCACATTCATCGATTTAGCCCACGTGAACTCAGATTTGATGGTTAGATTGAAGAAATTTAGCTTCACATTCATCGATTTAGCCCACGTGAACTCAGATTTGATGGTTAGATTGAAGAAATTTAGCTTCACATTCATCGATTTAGCCCACGTGAACTCAGATTTGATGGTTAGATTGAAGAAATTTAGCTTCACATTCATCGATTTAGCCCACGTGAACTCAGATTTGATGGTTAGATTGAAGAAATTTAGCTTCACATTCATCGATTTAGCCCACGTGAACTCAGATTTGATGGTTAGATTGAAGAAATTTAGCTTCACATTCATCGATTTAGCCCACGTGAACTCAGATTTGATGGTTAGATTGAAGAAATTTAGCTTCACATTCATCGATTTAGCCCACGTGAACTCAGATTTGATGGTTAGATTGAAGAAATTTAGCTTCACATTCATCGATTTAGCCCACGTGAACTCAGATTTGATGGTTAGATTGAAGAAATTTAGCTTCACATTCATCGATTTAGCCCACGTGAACTCAGATTTGATGGTTAGATTGAAGAAATTTAGCTTCACATTCATCGATTTAGCCCACGTGAACTCAGATTTGATGGTTAGATTGAAGAAATTTAGCTTCACATTCATCGATTTAGCCCACGTGAACTCAGATTTGATGGTTAGATTGAAGAAATTTAGCTTCACATTCATCGATTTAGCCCACGTGAACTCAGATTTGATGGTTAGATTGAAGAAATTTAGCTTCACATTCATCGATTTAGCCCACGTGAACTCAGATTTGATGGTTAGATTGAAGAAATTTAGCTTCACATTCATCGATTTAGCCCACGTGAACTCAGATTTGATGGTTAGATTGAAGAAATTTAGCTTCACATTCGTCGATTTAGCCCACGTGAACTCAGATTTGATGGTTAGATTGAAGAAATTTAGCTTCACATTCATCGATTTAGCCCACGTGAACTCAGATTTGATGGTTAGATTGAAGAAATTTAGCTTCACATTCATCGATTTAGCCCACGTGAACTCAGATTTGATGGTTAGATTGAAGAAATTTAGCTTCACATTCATCGATTTAGCCCACGTGAACTCAGATTTGATGGTTAGATTGAAGAAATTTAGCTTCACATTCATCGATTTAGCCCACGTGAACTCAGATTTGATGGTTAGATTGAAGAAATTTAGCTTCACATTCATCGATTTAGCCCACGTGAACTCAGATTTGATGGTTAGATTGAAGAAATTTAGCTTCACATTCATCGATTTAGCCCACGTGAACTCAGATTTGATGGTTAGATTGAAGAATTTAGCTTCACATTCATCGATTTAGCCCACGTGAACTCAGATTTGATGGTTAGATTGAAGAAATTTAGCTTCACATTCATCGATTTAGCCCACGTGAACTCAGATTTGATGGTTAGATTGAAGAATTTAGCTTCACATTCATCGATTTAGCCCACGTGAACTCAGATTTGATGGTTAGATTGAAGAAATTTAGCTTCACATTCATCGATTTAGCCCACGTGAACTCAGATTTGATGGTTAGATTGAAGAAATTTAGCTTCACATTCATCGATTTAGCCCACGTGAACTCAGATTTGATGGTTAGATTGAAGAAATTTAGCTTCACATTCATCGATTTAGCCCACGTGAACTCAGATTTGATGGTTAGATTGAAGAAATTTAGCTTCACATTCATCGATTTAGCCCACGTGAACTCAGATTTGATGGTTAGATTGAAGAAATTTAGCTTCACATTCATCGATTTAGCCCACGTGAACTCAGATTTGATGGTTAGATTGAAGAAATTTAGCTTCACATTCATCGATTTAGCCCACGTGAACTCAGATTTGATGGTTAGATTGAAGAAATTTAGCTTCACATTCATCGATTTAGCCCACGTGAACTCAGATTTGATGGTTAGATTGAAGAAATTTAGCTTCACATTCATCGATTTAGCCCACGTGAACTCAGATTTGATGGTTAGATTGAAGAAATTTAGCTTCACATTCATCGATTTAGCCCACGTGAACTCAGATTTGATGGTTAGATTGAAGAAATTTAGCTTCACATTCATCGATTTAGCCCACGTGAACTCAGATTTGATGGTTAGATTGAAGAAATTTAGCTTCACATTCATCGATTTAGCCCACGTGAACTCAGATTTGATGGTTAGATTGAAGAAATTTAGCTTCACATTCATCGATTTAGCCCACGTGAACTCAGATTTGATGGTTAGATTGAAGAAATTTAGCTTCACATTCATCGATTTAGCCCACGTGAACTCAGATTTGATGGTTAGATTGAAGAAATTTAGCTTCACATTCATCGATTTAGCCCACGTGAACTCAGATTTGATGGTTAGATTGAAGAAATTTAGCTTCACATTCGATTTAGCCCACGTGAACTCAGATTTGATGGTTAGATTGAAGAAATTTAGCTTCACATTCATCGATTTAGCCCACGTGAACTCAGATTTGATGGTTAGATTGAAGAAATTTAGCTTCACATTCATCGATTTAGCCCACGTGAACTCAGATTTGATGGTTAGATTGAAGAAATTTAGCTTCACATTCATCGATTTAGCCCACGTGAACTCAGATTTGATGGTTAGATTGAAGAAATTTAGCTTCACATTCATCGATTTAGCCCACGTGAACTCAGATTTGATGGTTAGATTGAAGAAATTTAGCTTCACATTCATCGATTTAGCCCACGTGAACTCAGATTTGATGGTTAGATTGAAGAAATTTAGCTTCACATTCATCGATTTAGCCCACGTGAA
>MRSW03000612.1:0-32317 GCA_001923025.3 Taenia multiceps
TTCATCGATTTAGCCCACGTGAACTCAGATTTGATGGTTAGATTGAAGAAATTTAGCTTCACATTCATCGATTTAGCCCACGTGAACTCAGATTTGATGGTTAGATTGAAGAAATTTAGCTTCACATTCATCGATTTAGCCCACGTGAACTCAGATTTGATGGTTAGATTGAAGAAATTTAGCTTCACATTCATCGATTTAGCCCACGTGAACTCAGATTTGATGGTTAGATTGAAGAAATTTAGCTTCACATTCATCGATTTAGCCCACGTGAACTCAGATTTGATGGTTAGATTGAAGAAATTTAGCTTCACATTCATCGATTTAGCCCACGTGAACTCAGATTTGATGGTTAGATTGAAGAAATTTAGCTTCACATTCATCGATTTAGCCCACGTGAACTCAGATTTGATGGTTAGATTGAAGAAATTTAGCTTCACATTCATCGATTTAGCCCACGTGAACTCAGATTTGATGGTTAGATTGAAGAAATTTAGCTTCACATTCATCGATTTAGCCCACGTGAACTCAGATTTGATGGTTAGATTGAAGAAATTTAGCTTCACATTCATCGATTTAGCCCACGTGAACTCAGATTTGATGGTTAGATTGAAGAAATTTAGCTTCACATTCATCGATTTAGCCCACGTGAACTCAGATTTGATGGTTAGATTGAAGAAATTTAGCTTCACATTCATCGATTTAGCCCACGTGAACTCAGATTTGATGGTTAGATTGAAGAAATTTAGCTTCACATTCATCGATTTAGCCCACGTGAACTCAGATTTGATGGTTAGATTGAAGAAATTTAGCTTCACATTCATCGATTTAGCCCACGTGAACTCAGATTTGATGGTTAGATTGAAGAAATTTAGCTTCACATTCATCGATTTAGCCCACGTGAACTCAGATTTGATGGTTAGATTGAAGAAATTTAGCTTCACATTCATCGATTTAGCCCACGTGAACTCAGATTTGATGGTTAGATTGAAGAAATTTAGCTTCACATTCATCGATTTAGCCCACGTGAACTCAGATTTGATGGTTAGATTGAAGAAATTTAGCTTCACATTCATCGATTTAGCCCACGTGAACTCAGATTTGATGGTTAGATTGAAGAAATTTAGCTTCACATTCATCGATTTAGCCCACGTGAACTCAGATTTGATGGTTAGATTGAAGAAATTTAGCTTCACATTCATCGATTTAGCCCACGTGAACTCAGATTTGATGGTTAGATTGAAGAAATTTAGCTTCACATTCATCGATTTAGCCCACGTGAACTCAGATTTGATGGTTAGATTGAAGAAATTTAGCTTCACATTCATCGATTTAGCCCACGTGAACTCAGATTTGATGGTTAGATTGAAGAAATTTAGCTTCACATTCATCGATTTAGCCCACGTGAACTCAGATTTGATGGTTAGATTGAAGAAATTTAGCTTCACATTCATCGATTTAGCCCACGTGAACTCAGATTTGATGGTTAGATTGAAGAAATTTAGCTTCACATTCATCGATTTAGCCCACGTGAACTCAGATTTGATGGTTAGATTGAAGAAATTTAGCTTCACATTCATCGATTTAGCCCACGTGAACTCAGATTTGATGGTTAGATTGAAGAAATTTAGCTTCACATTCATCGATTTAGCCCACGTGAACTCAGATTTGATGGTTAGATTGAAGAAATTTAGCTTCACATTCATCGATTTAGCCCACGTGAACTCAGATTTGATGGTTAGATTGAAGAAATTTAGCTTCACATTCATCGATTTAGCCCACGTGAACTCAGATTTGATGGTTAGATTGAAGAAATTTAGCTTCACATTCATCGATTTAGCCCACGTGAACTCAGATTTGATGGTTAGATTGAAGAAATTTAGCTTCACATTCATCGATTTAGCCCACGTGAACTCAGATTTGATGGTTAGATTGAAGAAATTTAGCTTCACATTCATCGATTTAGCCCACGTGAACTCAGATTTGATGGTTAGATTGAAGAAATTTAGCTTCACATTCATCGATTTAGCCCACGTGAACTCAGATTTGATGGTTAGATTGAAGAAATTTAGCTTCACATTCATCGATTTAGCCCACGTGAACTCAGATTTGATGGTTAGATTGAAGAAATTTAGCTTCACATTCATCGATTTAGCCCACGTGAACTCAGATTTGATGGTTAGATTGAAGAAATTTAGCTTCACATTCATCGATTTAGCCCACGTGAACTCAGATTTGATGGTTAGATTGAAGAAATTTAGCTTCACATTCATCGATTTAGCCCACGTGAACTCAGATTTGATGGTTAGATTGAAGAAATTTAGCTTCACATTCATCGATTTAGCCCACGTGAACTCAGATTTGATGGTTAGATTGAAGAAATTTAGCTTCACATTCATCGATTTAGCCCACGTGAACTCAGATTTGATGGTTAGATTGAAGAAATTTAGCTTCACATTCATCGATTTAGCCCACGTGAACTCAGATTTGATGGTTAGATTGAAGAAATTTAGCTTCACATTCATCGATTTAGCCCACGTGAACTCAGATTTGATGGTTAGATTGAAGAAATTTAGCTTCACATTCATCGATTTAGCCCACGTGAACTCAGATTTGATGGTTAGATTGAAGAAATTTAGCTTCACATTCATCGATTTAGCCCACGTGAACTCAGATTTGATGGTTAGATTGAAGAAATTTAGCTTCACATTCATCGATTTAGCCCACGTGAACTCAGATTTGATGGTTAGATTGAAGAAATTTAGCTTCACATTCATCGATTTAGCCCACGTGAACTCAGATTTGATGGTTAGATTGAAGAAATTTAGCTTCACATTCATCGATTTAGCCCACGTGAACTCAGATTTGATGGTTAGATTGAAGAAATTTAGCTTCACATTCATCGATTTAGCCCACGTGAACTCAGATTTGATGGTTAGATTGAAGAAATTTAGCTTCACATTCATCGATTTAGCCCACGTGAACTCAGATTTGATGGTTAGATTGAAGAAATTTAGCTTCACATTCATCGATTTAGCCCACGTGAACTCAGATTTGATGGTTAGATTGAAGAAATTTAGCTTCACATTCATCGATTTAGCCCACGTGAACTCAGATTTGATGGTTAGATTGAAGAAATTTAGCTTCACATTCATCGATTTAGCCCACGTGAACTCAGATTTGATGGTTAGATTGAAGAAATTTAGCTTCACATTCATCGATTTAGCCCACGTGAACTCAGATTTGATGGTTAGATTGAAGAAATTTAGCTTCACATTCATCGATTTAGCCCACGTGAACTCAGATTTGATGGTTAGATTGAAGAAATTTAGCTTCACATTCATCGATTTAGCCCACGTGAACTCAGATTTGATGGTTAGATTGAAGAAATTTAGCTTCACATTCATCGATTTAGCCCACGTGAACTCAGATTTGATGGTTAGATTGAAGAAATTTAGCTTCACATTCATCGATTTAGCCCACGTGAACTCAGATTTGATGGTTAGATTGAAGAAATTTAGCTTCACATTCATCGATTTAGCCCACGTGAACTCAGATTTGATGGTTAGATTGAAGAAATTTAGCTTCACATTCATCGATTTAGCCCACGTGAACTCAGATTTGATGGTTAGATTGAAGAAATTTAGCTTCACATTCATCGATTTAGCCCACGTGAACTCAGATTTGATGGTTAGATTGAAGAAATTTAGCTTCACATTCATCGATTTAGCCCACGTGAACTCAGATTTGATGGTTAGATTGAAGAAATTTAGCTTCACATTCATCGATTTAGCCCACGTGAACTCAGATTTGATGGTTAGATTGAAGAAATTTAGCTTCACATTCATCGATTTAGCCCACGTGAACTCAGATTTGATGGTTAGATTGAAGAAATTTAGCTTCACATTCATCGATTTAGCCCACGTGAACTCAGATTTGATGGTTAGATTGAAGAAATTTAGCTTCACATTCATCGATTTAGCCCACGTGAACTCAGATTTGATGGTTAGATTGAAGAAATTTAGCTTCACATTCATCGATTTAGCCCACGTGAACTCAGATTTGATGGTTAGATTGAAGAAATTTAGCTTCACATTCATCGATTTAGCCCACGTGAACTCAGATTTGATGGTTAGATTGAAGAAATTTAGCTTCACATTCATCGATTTAGCCCACGTGAACTCAGATTTGATGGTTAGATTGAAGAAATTTAGCTTCACATTCATCGATTTAGCCCACGTGAACTCAGATTTGATGGTTAGATTGAAGAAATTTAGCTTCACATTCATCGATTTAGCCCACGTGAACTCAGATTTGATGGTTAGATTGAAGAAATTTAGCTTCACATTCATCGATTTAGCCCACGTGAACTCAGATTTGATGGTTAGATTGAAGAAATTTAGCTTCACATTCATCGATTTAGCCCACGTGAACTCAGATTTGATGGTTAGATTGAAGAAATTTAGCTTCACATTCATCGATTTAGCCCACGTGAACTCAGATTTGATGGTTAGATTGAAGAAATTTAGCTTCACATTCATCGATTTAGCCCACGTGAACTCAGATTTGATGGTTAGATTGAAGAAATTTAGCTTCACATTCATCGATTTAGCCCACGTGAACTCAGATTTGATGGTTAGATTGAAGAAATTTAGCTTCACATTCATCGATTTAGCCCACGTGAACTCAGATTTGATGGTTAGATTGAAGAAATTTAGCTTCACATTCATCGATTTAGCCCACGTGAACTCAGATTTGATGGTTAGATTGAAGAAATTTAGCTTCACATTCATCGATTTAGCCCACGTGAACTCAGATTTGATGGTTAGATTGAAGAAATTTAGCTTCACATTCATCGATTTAGCCCACGTGAACTCAGATTTGATGGTTAGATTGAAGAAATTTAGCTTCACATTCATCGATTTAGCCCACGTGAACTCAGATTTGATGGTTAGATTGAAGAAATTTAGCTTCACATTCATCGATTTAGCCCACGTGAACTCAGATTTGATGGTTAGATTGAAGAAATTTAGCTTCACATTCATCGATTTAGCCCACGTGAACTCAGATTTGATGGTTAGATTGAAGAAATTTAGCTTCACATTCATCGATTTAGCCCACGTGAACTCAGATTTGATGGTTAGATTGAAGAAATTTAGCTTCACATTCATCGATTTAGCCCACGTGAACTCAGATTTGATGGTTAGATTGAAGAAATTTAGCTTCACATTCATCGATTTAGCCCACGTGAACTCAGATTTGATGGTTAGATTGAAGAAATTTAGCTTCACATTCATCGATTTAGCCCACGTGAACTCAGATTTGATGGTTAGATTGAAGAAATTTAGCTTCACATTCATCGATTTAGCCCACGTGAACTCAGATTTGATGGTTAGATTGAAGAAATTTAGCTTCACATTCATCGATTTAGCCCACGTGAACTCAGATTTGATGGTTAGATTGAAGAAATTTAGCTTCACATTCATCGATTTAGCCCACGTGAACTCAGATTTGATGGTTAGATTGAAGAAATTTAGCTTCACATTCATCGATTTAGCCCACGTGAACTCAGATTTGATGGTTAGATTGAAGAAATTTAGCTTCACATTCATCGATTTAGCCCACGTGAACTCAGATTTGATGGTTAGATTGAAGAAATTTAGCTTCACATTCATCGATTTAGCCCACGTGAACTCAGATTTGATGGTTAGATTGAAGAAATTTAGCTTCACATTCATCGATTTAGCCCACGTGAACTCAGATTTGATGGTTAGATTGAAGAAATTTAGCTTCACATTCATCGATTTAGCCCACGTGAACTCAGATTTGATGGTTAGATTGAAGAAATTTAGCTTCACATTCATCGATTTAGCCCACGTGAACTCAGATTTGATGGTTAGATTGAAGAAATTTAGCTTCACATTCATCGATTTAGCCCACGTGAACTCAGATTTGATGGTTAGATTGAAGAAATTTAGCTTCACATTCATCGATTTAGCCCACGTGAACTCAGATTTGATGGTTAGATTGAAGAAATTTAGCTTCACATTCATCGATTTAGCCCACGTGAACTCAGATTTGATGGTTAGATTGAAGAAATTTAGCTTCACATTCATCGATTTAGCCCACGTGAACTCAGATTTGATGGTTAGATTGAAGAAATTTAGCTTCACATTCATCGATTTAGCCCACGTGAACTCAGATTTGATGGTTAGATTGAAGAAATTTAGCTTCACATTCATCGATTTAGCCCACGTGAACTCAGATTTGATGGTTAGATTGAAGAAATTTAGCTTCACATTCATCGATTTAGCCCACGTGAACTCAGATTTGATGGTTAGATTGAAGAAATTTAGCTTCACATTCATCGATTTAGCCCACGTGAACTCAGATTTGATGGTTAGATTGAAGAAATTTAGCTTCACATTCATCGATTTAGCCCACGTGAACTCAGATTTGATGGTTAGATTGAAGAAATTTAGCTTCACATTCATCGATTTAGCCCACGTGAACTCAGATTTGATGGTTAGATTGAAGAAATTTAGCTTCACATTCATCGATTTAGCCCACGTGAACTCAGATTTGATGGTTAGATTGAAGAAATTTAGCTTCACATTCATCGATTTAGCCCACGTGAACTCAGATTTGATGGTTAGATTGAAGAAATTTAGCTTCACATTCATCGATTTAGCCCACGTGAACTCAGATTTGATGGTTAGATTGAAGAAATTTAGCTTCACATTCATCGATTTAGCCCACGTGAACTCAGATTTGATGGTTAGATTGAAGAAATTTAGCTTCACATTCATCGATTTAGCCCACGTGAACTCAGATTTGATGGTTAGATTGAAGAAATTTAGCTTCACATTCATCGATTTAGCCCACGTGAACTCAGATTTGATGGTTAGATTGAAGAAATTTAGCTTCACATTCATCGATTTAGCCCACGTGAACTCAGATTTGATGGTTAGATTGAAGAAATTTAGCTTCACATTCATCGATTTAGCCCACGTGAACTCAGATTTGATGGTTAGATTGAAGAAATTTAGCTTCACATTCATCGATTTAGCCCACGTGAACTCAGATTTGATGGTTAGATTGAAGAAATTTAGCTTCACATTCATCGATTTAGCCCACGTGAACTCAGATTTGATGGTTAGATTGAAGAAATTTAGCTTCACATTCATCGATTTAGCCCACGTGAACTCAGATTTGATGGTTAGATTGAAGAAATTTAGCTTCACATTCATCGATTTAGCCCACGTGAACTCAGATTTGATGGTTAGATTGAAGAAATTTAGCTTCACATTCATCGATTTAGCCCACGTGAACTCAGATTTGATGGTTAGATTGAAGAAATTTAGCTTCACATTCATCGATTTAGCCCACGTGAACTCAGATTTGATGGTTAGATTGAAGAAATTTAGCTTCACATTCATCGATTTAGCCCACGTGAACTCAGATTTGATGGTTAGATTGAAGAAATTTAGCTTCACATTCATCGATTTAGCCCACGTGAACTCAGATTTGATGGTTAGATTGAAGAAATTTAGCTTCACATTCATCGATTTAGCCCACGTGAACTCAGATTTGATGGTTAGATTGAAGAAATTTAGCTTCACATTCATCGATTTAGCCCACGTGAACTCAGATTTGATGGTTAGATTGAAGAAATTTAGCTTCACATTCATCGATTTAGCCCACGTGAACTCAGATTTGATGGTTAGATTGAAGAAATTTAGCTTCACATTCATCGATTTAGCCCACGTGAACTCAGATTTGATGGTTAGATTGAAGAAATTTAGCTTCACATTCATCGATTTAGCCCACGTGAACTCAGATTTGATGGTTAGATTGAAGAAATTTAGCTTCACATTCATCGATTTAGCCCACGTGAACTCAGATTTGATGGTTAGATTGAAGAAATTTAGCTTCACATTCATCGATTTAGCCCACGTGAACTCAGATTTGATGGTTAGATTGAAGAAATTTAGCTTCACATTCATCGATTTAGCCCACGTGAACTCAGATTTGATGGTTAGATTGAAGAAATTTAGCTTCACATTCATCGATTTAGCCCACGTGAACTCAGATTTGATGGTTAGATTGAAGAAATTTAGCTTCACATTCATCGATTTAGCCCACGTGAACTCAGATTTGATGGTTAGATTGAAGAAATTTAGCTTCACATTCATCGATTTAGCCCACGTGAACTCAGATTTGATGGTTAGATTGAAGAAATTTAGCTTCACATTCATCGATTTAGCCCACGTGAACTCAGATTTGATGGTTAGATTGAAGAAATTTAGCTTCACATTCATCGATTTAGCCCACGTGAACTCAGATTTGATGGTTAGATTGAAGAAATTTAGCTTCACATTCATCGATTTAGCCCACGTGAACTCAGATTTGATGGTTAGATTGAAGAAATTTAGCTTCACATTCATCGATTTAGCCCACGTGAACTCAGATTTGATGGTTAGATTGAAGAAATTTAGCTTCACATTCATCGATTTAGCCCACGTGAACTCAGATTTGATGGTTAGATTGAAGAAATTTAGCTTCACATTCATCGATTTAGCCCACGTGAACTCAGATTTGATGGTTAGATTGAAGAAATTTAGCTTCACATTCATCGATTTAGCCCACGTGAACTCAGATTTGATGGTTAGATTGAAGAAATTTAGCTTCACATTCATCGATTTAGCCCACGTGAACTCAGATTTGATGGTTAGATTGAAGAAATTTAGCTTCACATTCATCGATTTAGCCCACGTGAACTCAGATTTGATGGTTAGATTGAAGAAATTTAGCTTCACATTCATCGATTTAGCCCACGTGAACTCAGATTTGATGGTTAGATTGAAGAAATTTAGCTTCACATTCATCGATTTAGCCCACGTGAACTCAGATTTGATGGTTAGATTGAAGAAATTTAGCTTCACATTCATCGATTTAGCCCACGTGAACTCAGATTTGATGGTTAGATTGAAGAAATTTAGCTTCACATTCATCGATTTAGCCCACGTGAACTCAGATTTGATGGTTAGATTGAAGAAATTTAGCTTCACATTCATCGATTTAGCCCACGTGAACTCAGATTTGATGGTTAGATTGAAGAAATTTAGCTTCACATTCATCGATTTAGCCCACGTGAACTCAGATTTGATGGTTAGATTGAAGAAATTTAGCTTCACATTCATCGATTTAGCCCACGTGAACTCAGATTTGATGGTTAGATTGAAGAAATTTAGCTTCACATTCATCGATTTAGCCCACGTGAACTCAGATTTGATGGTTAGATTGAAGAAATTTAGCTTCACATTCATCGATTTAGCCCACGTGAACTCAGATTTGATGGTTAGATTGAAGAAATTTAGCTTCACATTCATCGATTTAGCCCACGTGAACTCAGATTTGATGGTTAGATTGAAGAAATTTAGCTTCACATTCATCGATTTAGCCCACGTGAACTCAGATTTGATGGTTAGATTGAAGAAATTTAGCTTCACATTCATCGATTTAGCCCACGTGAACTCAGATTTGATGGTTAGATTGAAGAAATTTAGCTTCACATTCATCGATTTAGCCCACGTGAACTCAGATTTGATGGTTAGATTGAAGAAATTTAGCTTCACATTCATCGATTTAGCCCACGTGAACTCAGATTTGATGGTTAGATTGAAGAAATTTAGCTTCACATTCATCGATTTAGCCCACGTGAACTCAGATTTGATGGTTAGATTGAAGAAATTTAGCTTCACATTCATCGATTTAGCCCACGTGAACTCAGATTTGATGGTTAGATTGAAGAAATTTAGCTTCACATTCATCGATTTAGCCCACGTGAACTCAGATTTGATGGTTAGATTGAAGAAATTTAGCTTCACATTCATCGATTTAGCCCACGTGAACTCAGATTTGATGGTTAGATTGAAGAAATTTAGCTTCACATTCATCGATTTAGCCCACGTGAACTCAGATTTGATGGTTAGATTGAAGAAATTTAGCTTCACATTCATCGATTTAGCCCACGTGAACTCAGATTTGATGGTTAGATTGAAGAAATTTAGCTTCACATTCATCGATTTAGCCCACGTGAACTCAGATTTGATGGTTAGATTGAAGAAATTTAGCTTCACATTCATCGATTTAGCCCACGTGAACTCAGATTTGATGGTTAGATTGAAGAAATTTAGCTTCACATTCATCGATTTAGCCCACGTGAACTCAGATTTGATGGTTAGATTGAAGAAATTTAGCTTCACATTCATCGATTTAGCCCACGTGAACTCAGATTTGATGGTTAGATTGAAGAAATTTAGCTTCACATTCATCGATTTAGCCCACGTGAACTCAGATTTGATGGTTAGATTGAAGAAATTTAGCTTCACATTCATCGATTTAGCCCACGTGAACTCAGATTTGATGGTTAGATTGAAGAAATTTAGCTTCACATTCATCGATTTAGCCCACGTGAACTCAGATTTGATGGTTAGATTGAAGAAATTTAGCTTCACATTCATCGATTTAGCCCACGTGAACTCAGATTTGATGGTTAGATTGAAGAAATTTAGCTTCACATTCATCGATTTAGCCCACGTGAACTCAGATTTGATGGTTAGATTGAAGAAATTTAGCTTCACATTCATCGATTTAGCCCACGTGAACTCAGATTTGATGGTTAGATTGAAGAAATTTAGCTTCACATTCATCGATTTAGCCCACGTGAACTCAGATTTGATGGTTAGATTGAAGAAATTTAGCTTCACATTCATCGATTTAGCCCACGTGAACTCAGATTTGATGGTTAGATTGAAGAAATTTAGCTTCACATTCATCGATTTAGCCCACGTGAACTCAGATTTGATGGTTAGATTGAAGAAATTTAGCTTCACATTCATCGATTTAGCCCACGTGAACTCAGATTTGATGGTTAGATTGAAGAAATTTAGCTTCACATTCATCGATTTAGCCCACGTGAACTCAGATTTGATGGTTAGATTGAAGAAATTTAGCTTCACATTCATCGATTTAGCCCACGTGAACTCAGATTTGATGGTTAGATTGAAGAAATTTAGCTTCACATTCATCGATTTAGCCCACGTGAACTCAGATTTGATGGTTAGATTGAAGAAATTTAGCTTCACATTCATCGATTTAGCCCACGTGAACTCAGATTTGATGGTTAGATTGAAGAAATTTAGCTTCACATTCATCGATTTAGCCCACGTGAACTCAGATTTGATGGTTAGATTGAAGAAATTTAGCTTCACATTCATCGATTTAGCCCACGTGAACTCAGATTTGATGGTTAGATTGAAGAAATTTAGCTTCACATTCATCGATTTAGCCCACGTGAACTCAGATTTGATGGTTAGATTGAAGAAATTTAGCTTCACATTCATCGATTTAGCCCACGTGAACTCAGATTTGATGGTTAGATTGAAGAAATTTAGCTTCACATTCATCGATTTAGCCCACGTGAACTCAGATTTGATGGTTAGATTGAAGAAATTTAGCTTCACATTCATCGATTTAGCCCACGTGAACTCAGATTTGATGGTTAGATTGAAGAAATTTAGCTTCACATTCATCGATTTAGCCCACGTGAACTCAGATTTGATGGTTAGATTGAAGAAATTTAGCTTCACATTCATCGATTTAGCCCACGTGAACTCAGATTTGATGGTTAGATTGAAGAAATTTAGCTTCACATTCATCGATTTAGCCCACGTGAACTCAGATTTGATGGTTAGATTGAAGAAATTTAGCTTCACATTCATCGATTTAGCCCACGTGAACTCAGATTTGATGGTTAGATTGAAGAAATTTAGCTTCACATTCATCGATTTAGCCCACGTGAACTCAGATTTGATGGTTAGATTGAAGAAATTTAGCTTCACATTCATCGATTTAGCCCACGTGAACTCAGATTTGATGGTTAGATTGAAGAAATTTAGCTTCACATTCATCGATTTAGCCCACGTGAACTCAGATTTGATGGTTAGATTGAAGAAATTTAGCTTCACATTCATCGATTTAGCCCACGTGAACTCAGATTTGATGGTTAGATTGAAGAAATTTAGCTTCACATTCATCGATTTAGCCCACGTGAACTCAGATTTGATGGTTAGATTGAAGAAATTTAGCTTCACATTCATCGATTTAGCCCACGTGAACTCAGATTTGATGGTTAGATTGAAGAAATTTAGCTTCACATTCATCGATTTAGCCCACGTGAACTCAGATTTGATGGTTAGATTGAAGAAATTTAGCTTCACATTCATCGATTTAGCCCACGTGAACTCAGATTTGATGGTTAGATTGAAGAAATTTAGCTTCACATTCATCGATTTAGCCCACGTGAACTCAGATTTGATGGTTAGATTGAAGAAATTTAGCTTCACATTCATCGATTTAGCCCACGTGAACTCAGATTTGATGGTTAGATTGAAGAAATTTAGCTTCACATTCATCGATTTAGCCCACGTGAACTCAGATTTGATGGTTAGATTGAAGAAATTTAGCTTCACATTCATCGATTTAGCCCACGTGAACTCAGATTTGATGGTTAGATTGAAGAAATTTAGCTTCACATTCATCGATTTAGCCCACGTGAACTCAGATTTGATGGTTAGATTGAAGAAATTTAGCTTCACATTCATCGATTTAGCCCACGTGAACTCAGATTTGATGGTTAGATTGAAGAAATTTAGCTTCACATTCATCGATTTAGCCCACGTGAACTCAGATTTGATGGTTAGATTGAAGAAATTTAGCTTCACATTCATCGATTTAGCCCACGTGAACTCAGATTTGATGGTTAGATTGAAGAAATTTAGCTTCACATTCATCGATTTAGCCCACGTGAACTCAGATTTGATGGTTAGATTGAAGAAATTTAGCTTCACATTCATCGATTTAGCCCACGTGAACTCAGATTTGATGGTTAGATTGAAGAAATTTAGCTTCACATTCATCGATTTAGCCCACGTGAACTCAGATTTGATGGTTAGATTGAAGAAATTTAGCTTCACATTCATCGATTTAGCCCACGTGAACTCAGATTTGATGGTTAGATTGAAGAAATTTAGCTTCACATTCATCGATTTAGCCCACGTGAACTCAGATTTGATGGTTAGATTGAAGAAATTTAGCTTCACATTCATCGATTTAGCCCACGTGAACTCAGATTTGATGGTTAGATTGAAGAAATTTAGCTTCACATTCATCGATTTAGCCCACGTGAACTCAGATTTGATGGTTAGATTGAAGAAATTTAGCTTCACATTCATCGATTTAGCCCACGTGAACTCAGATTTGATGGTTAGATTGAAGAAATTTAGCTTCACATTCATCGATTTAGCCCACGTGAACTCAGATTTGATGGTTAGATTGAAGAAATTTAGCTTCACATTCATCGATTTAGCCCACGTGAACTCAGATTTGATGGTTAGATTGAAGAAATTTAGCTTCACATTCATCGATTTAGCCCACGTGAACTCAGATTTGATGGTTAGATTGAAGAAATTTAGCTTCACATTCATCGATTTAGCCCACGTGAACTCAGATTTGATGGTTAGATTGAAGAAATTTAGCTTCACATTCATCGATTTAGCCCACGTGAACTCAGATTTGATGGTTAGATTGAAGAAATTTAGCTTCACATTCATCGATTTAGCCCACGTGAACTCAGATTTGATGGTTAGATTGAAGAAATTTAGCTTCACATTCATCGATTTAGCCCACGTGAACTCAGATTTGATGGTTAGATTGAAGAAATTTAGCTTCACATTCATCGATTTAGCCCACGTGAACTCAGATTTGATGGTTAGATTGAAGAAATTTAGCTTCACATTCATCGATTTAGCCCACGTGAACTCAGATTTGATGGTTAGATTGAAGAAATTTAGCTTCACATTCATCGATTTAGCCCACGTGAACTCAGATTTGATGGTTAGATTGAAGAAATTTAGCTTCACATTCATCGATTTAGCCCACGTGAACTCAGATTTGATGGTTAGATTGAAGAAATTTAGCTTCACATTCATCGATTTAGCCCACGTGAACTCAGATTTGATGGTTAGATTGAAGAAATTTAGCTTCACATTCATCGATTTAGCCCACGTGAACTCAGATTTGATGGTTAGATTGAAGAAATTTAGCTTCACATTCATCGATTTAGCCCACGTGAACTCA
The DNA here is from genome assembly GCA_001923025.3 of Taenia multiceps. Lineage (NCBI taxonomy): Eukaryota > Metazoa > Platyhelminthes > Cestoda > Cyclophyllidea > Taeniidae > Taenia > Taenia multiceps. The sequence continues at coordinate 14,203 of MRSW03000612.1, forward strand.
GATTTGATGGTTAGATTGAAGAAATTTAGCTTCACATTCATCGATTTAGCCCACGTGAACTCAGATTTGATGGTTAGATTGAAGAAATTTAGCTTCACATTCATCGATTTAGCCCACGTGAACTCAGATTTGATGGTTAGATTGAAGAAATTTAGCTTCACATTCATCGATTTAGCCCACGTGAACTCAGATTTGATGGTTAGATTGAAGAAATTTAGCTTCACATTCATCGATTTAGCCCACGTGAACTCAGATTTGATGGTTAGATTGAAGAAATTTAGCTTCACATTCATCGATTTAGCCCACGTGAACTCAGATTTGATGGTTAGATTGAAGAAATTTAGCTTCACATTCATCGATTTAGCCCACGTGAACTCAGATTTGATGGTTAGATTGAAGAAATTTAGCTTCACATTCATCGATTTAGCCCACGTGAACTCAGATTTGATGGTTAGATTGAAGAAATTTAGCTTCACATTCATCGATTTAGCCCACGTGAACTCAGATTTGATGGTTAGATTGAAGAAATTTAGCTTCACATTCATCGATTTAGCCCACGTGAACTCAGATTTGATGGTTAGATTGAAGAAATTTAGCTTCACATTCATCGATTTAGCCCACGTGAACTCAGATTTGATGGTTAGATTGAAGAAATTTAGCTTCACATTCATCGATTTAGCCCACGTGAACTCAGATTTGATGGTTAGATTGAAGAAATTTAGCTTCACATTCATCGATTTAGCCCACGTGAACTCAGATTTGATGGTTAGATTGAAGAAATTTAGCTTCACATTCATCGATTTAGCCCACGTGAACTCAGATTTGATGGTTAGATTGAAGAAATTTAGCTTCACATTCATCGATTTAGCCCACGTGAACTCAGATTTGATGGTTAGATTGAAGAAATTTAGCTTCACATTCATCGATTTAGCCCACGTGAACTCAGATTTGATGGTTAGATTGAAGAAATTTAGCTTCACATTCATCGATTTAGCCCACGTGAACTCAGATTTGATGGTTAGATTGAAGAAATTTAGCTTCACATTCATCGATTTAGCCCACGTGAACTCAGATTTGATGGTTAGATTGAAGAAATTTAGCTTCACATTCATCGATTTAGCCCACGTGAACTCAGATTTGATGGTTAGATTGAAGAAATTTAGCTTCACATTCATCGATTTAGCCCACGTGAACTCAGATTTGATGGTTAGATTGAAGAAATTTAGCTTCACATTCATCGATTTAGCCCACGTGAACTCAGATTTGATGGTTAGATTGAAGAAATTTAGCTTCACATTCATCGATTTAGCCCACGTGAACTCAGATTTGATGGTTAGATTGAAGAAATTTAGCTTCACATTCATCGATTTAGCCCACGTGAACTCAGATTTGATGGTTAGATTGAAGAAATTTAGCTTCACATTCATCGATTTAGCCCACGTGAACTCAGATTTGATGGTTAGATTGAAGAAATTTAGCTTCACATTCATCGATTTAGCCCACGTGAACTCAGATTTGATGGTTAGATTGAAGAAATTTAGCTTCACATTCATCGATTTAGCCCACGTGAACTCAGATTTGATGGTTAGATTGAAGAAATTTAGCTTCACATTCATCGATTTAGCCCACGTGAACTCAGATTTGATGGTTAGATTGAAGAAATTTAGCTTCACATTCATCGATTTAGCCCACGTGAACTCAGATTTGATGGTTAGATTGAAGAAATTTAGCTTCACATTCATCGATTTAGCCCACGTGAACTCAGATTTGATGGTTAGATTGAAGAAATTTAGCTTCACATTCATCGATTTAGCCCACGTGAACTCAGATTTGATGGTTAGATTGAAGAAATTTAGCTTCACATTCATCGATTTAGCCCACGTGAACTCAGATTTGATGGTTAGATTGAAGAAATTTAGCTTCACATTCATCGATTTAGCCCACGTGAACTCAGATTTGATGGTTAGATTGAAGAAATTTAGCTTCACATTCATCGATTTAGCCCACGTGAACTCAGATTTGATGGTTAGATTGAAGAAATTTAGCTTCACATTCATCGATTTAGCCCACGTGAACTCAGATTTGATGGTTAGATTGAAGAAATTTAGCTTCACATTCATCGATTTAGCCCACGTGAACTCAGATTTGATGGTTAGATTGAAGAAATTTAGCTTCACATTCATCGATTTAGCCCACGTGAACTCAGATTTGATGGTTAGATTGAAGAAATTTAGCTTCACATTCATCGATTTAGCCCACGTGAACTCAGATTTGATGGTTAGATTGAAGAAATTTAGCTTCACATTCATCGATTTAGCCCACGTGAACTCAGATTTGATGGTTAGATTGAAGAAATTTAGCTTCACATTCATCGATTTAGCCCACGTGAACTCAGATTTGATGGTTAGATTGAAGAAATTTAGCTTCACATTCATCGATTTAGCCCACGTGAACTCAGATTTGATGGTTAGATTGAAGAAATTTAGCTTCACATTCATCGATTTAGCCCACGTGAACTCAGATTTGATGGTTAGATTGAAGAAATTTAGCTTCACATTCATCGATTTAGCCCACGTGAACTCAGATTTGATGGTTAGATTGAAGAAATTTAGCTTCACATTCATCGATTTAGCCCACGTGAACTCAGATTTGATGGTTAGATTGAAGAAATTTAGCTTCACATTCATCGATTTAGCCCACGTGAACTCAGATTTGATGGTTAGATTGAAGAAATTTAGCTTCACATTCATCGATTTAGCCCACGTGAACTCAGATTTGATGGTTAGATTGAAGAAATTTAGCTTCACATTCATCGATTTAGCCCACGTGAACTCAGATTTGATGGTTAGATTGAAGAAATTTAGCTTCACATTCATCGATTTAGCCCACGTGAACTCAGATTTGATGGTTAGATTGAAGAAATTTAGCTTCACATTCATCGATTTAGCCCACGTGAACTCAGATTTGATGGTTAGATTGAAGAAATTTAGCTTCACATTCATCGATTTAGCCCACGTGAACTCAGATTTGATGGTTAGATTGAAGAAATTTAGCTTCACATTCATCGATTTAGCCCACGTGAACTCAGATTTGATGGTTAGATTGAAGAAATTTAGCTTCACATTCATCGATTTAGCCCACGTGAACTCAGATTTGATGGTTAGATTGAAGAAATTTAGCTTCACATTCATCGATTTAGCCCACGTGAACTCAGATTTGATGGTTAGATTGAAGAAATTTAGCTTCACATTCATCGATTTAGCCCACGTGAACTCAGATTTGATGGTTAGATTGAAGAAATTTAGCTTCACATTCATCGATTTAGCCCACGTGAACTCAGATTTGATGGTTAGATTGAAGAAATTTAGCTTCACATTCATCGATTTAGCCCACGTGAACTCAGATTTGATGGTTAGATTGAAGAAATTTAGCTTCACATTCATCGATTTAGCCCACGTGAACTCAGATTTGATGGTTAGATTGAAGAAATTTAGCTTCACATTCATCGATTTAGCCCACGTGAACTCAGATTTGATGGTTAGATTGAAGAAATTTAGCTTCACATTCATCGATTTAGCCCACGTGAACTCAGATTTGATGGTTAGATTGAAGAAATTTAGCTTCACATTCATCGATTTAGCCCACGTGAACTCAGATTTGATGGTTAGATTGAAGAAATTTAGCTTCACATTCATCGATTTAGCCCACGTGAACTCAGATTTGATGGTTAGATTGAAGAAATTTAGCTTCACATTCGTCGATTTAGCCCACGTGAACTCAGATTTGATGGTTAGATTGAAGAAATTTAGCTTCACATTCATCGATTTAGCCCACGTGAACTCAGATTTGATGGTTAGATTGAAGAAATTTAGCTTCACATTCATCGATTTAGCCCACGTGAACTCAGATTTGATGGTTAGATTGAAGAAATTTAGCTTCACATTCATCGATTTAGCCCACGTGAACTCAGATTTGATGGTTAGATTGAAGAAATTTAGCTTCACATTCATCGATTTAGCCCACGTGAACTCAGATTTGATGGTTAGATTGAAGAAATTTAGCTTCACATTCATCGATTTAGCCCACGTGAACTCAGATTTGATGGTTAGATTGAAGAAATTTAGCTTCACATTCATCGATTTAGCCCACGTGAACTCAGATTTGATGGTTAGATTGAAGAAATTTAGCTTCACATTCATCGATTTAGCCCACGTGAACTCAGATTTGATGGTTAGATTGAAGAAATTTAGCTTCACATTCATCGATTTAGCCCACGTGAACTCAGATTTGATGGTTAGATTGAAGAAATTTAGCTTCACATTCATCGATTTAGCCCACGTGAACTCAGATTTGATGGTTAGATTGAAGAAATTTAGCTTCACATTCATCGATTTAGCCCACGTGAACTCAGATTTGATGGTTAGATTGAAGAAATTTAGCTTCACATTCATCGATTTAGCCCACGTGAACTCAGATTTGATGGTTAGATTGAAGAAATTTAGCTTCACATTCATCGATTTAGCCCACGTGAACTCAGATTTGATGGTTAGATTGAAGAAATTTAGCTTCACATTCATCGATTTAGCCCACGTGAACTCAGATTTGATGGTTAGATTGAAGAAATTTAGCTTCACATTCATCGATTTAGCCCACGTGAACTCAGATTTGATGGTTAGATTGAAGAAATTTAGCTTCACATTCATCGATTTAGCCCACGTGAACTCAGATTTGATGGTTAGATTGAAGAAATTTAGCTTCACATTCATCGATTTAGCCCACGTGAACTCAGATTTGATGGTTAGATTGAAGAAATTTAGCTTCACATTCATCGATTTAGCCCACGTGAACTCAGATTTGATGGTTAGATTGAAGAAATTTAGCTTCACATTCATCGATTTAGCCCACGTGAACTCAGATTTGATGGTTAGATTGAAGAAATTTAGCTTCACATTCATCGATTTAGCCCACGTGAACTCAGATTTGATGGTTAGATTGAAGAAATTTAGCTTCACATTCATCGATTTAGCCCACGTGAACTCAGATTTGATGGTTAGATTGAAGAAATTTAGCTTCACATTCATCGATTTAGCCCACGTGAACTCAGATTTGATGGTTAGATTGAAGAAATTTAGCTTCACATTCATCGATTTAGCCCACGTGAACTCAGATTTGATGGTTAGATTGAAGAAATTTAGCTTCACATTCATCGATTTAGCCCACGTGAACTCAGATTTGATGGTTAGATTGAAGAAATTTAGCTTCACATTCATCGATTTAGCCCACGTGAACTCAGATTTGATGGTTAGATTGAAGAAATTTAGCTTCACATTCATCGATTTAGCCCACGTGAACTCAGATTTGATGGTTAGATTGAAGAAATTTAGCTTCACATTCATCGATTTAGCCCACGTGAACTCAGATTTGATGGTTAGATTGAAGAAATTTAGCTTCACATTCATCGATTTAGCCCACGTGAACTCAGATTTGATGGTTAGATTGAAGAAATTTAGCTTCACATTCATCGATTTAGCCCACGTGAACTCAGATTTGATGGTTAGATTGAAGAAATTTAGCTTCACATTCATCGATTTAGCCCACGTGAACTCAGATTTGATGGTTAGATTGAAGAAATTTAGCTTCACATTCATCGATTTAGCCCACGTGAACTCAGATTTGATGGTTAGATTGAAGAAATTTAGCTTCACATTCATCGATTTAGCCCACGTGAACTCAGATTTGATGGTTAGATTGAAGAAATTTAGCTTCACATTCATCGATTTAGCCCACGTGAACTCAGATTTGATGGTTAGATTGAAGAAATTTAGCTTCACATTCATCGATTTAGCCCACGTGAACTCAGATTTGATGGTTAGATTGAAGAAATTTAGCTTCACATTCATCGATTTAGCCCACGTGAACTCAGATTTGATGGTTAGATTGAAGAAATTTAGCTTCACATTCATCGATTTAGCCCACGTGAACTCAGATTTGATGGTTAGATTGAAGAAATTTAGCTTCACATTCATCGATTTAGCCCACGTGAACTCAGATTTGATGGTTAGATTGAAGAAATTTAGCTTCACATTCATCGATTTAGCCCACGTGAACTCAGATTTGATGGTTAGATTGAAGAAATTTAGCTTCACATTCATCGATTTAGCCCACGTGAACTCAGATTTGATGGTTAGATTGAAGAAATTTAGCTTCACATTCATCGATTTAGCCCACGTGAACTCAGATTTGATGGTTAGATTGAAGAAATTTAGCTTCACATTCATCGATTTAGCCCACGTGAACTCAGATTTGATGGTTAGATTGAAGAAATTTAGCTTCACATTCATCGATTTAGCCCACGTGAACTCAGATTTGATGGTTAGATTGAAGAAATTTAGCTTCACATTCATCGATTTAGCCCACGTGAACTCAGATTTGATGGTTAGATTGAAGAAATTTAGCTTCACATTCATCGATTTAGCCCACGTGAACTCAGATTTGATGGTTAGATTGAAGAAATTTAGCTTCACATTCATCGATTTAGCCCACGTGAACTCAGATTTGATGGTTAGATTGAAGAAATTTAGCTTCACATTCATCGATTTAGCCCACGTGAACTCAGATTTGATGGTTAGATTGAAGAAATTTAGCTTCACATTCATCGATTTAGCCCACGTGAACTCAGATTTGATGGTTAGATTGAAGAAATTTAGCTTCACATTCATCGATTTAGCCCACGTGAACTCAGATTTGATGGTTAGATTGAAGAAATTTAGCTTCACATTCATCGATTTAGCCCACGTGAACTCAGATTTGATGGTTAGATTGAAGAAATTTAGCTTCACATTCATCGATTTAGCCCACGTGAACTCAGATTTGATGGTTAGATTGAAGAAATTTAGCTTCACATTCATCGATTTAGCCCACGTGAACTCAGATTTGATGGTTAGATTGAAGAAATTTAGCTTCACATTCATCGATTTAGCCCACGTGAACTCAGATTTGATGGTTAGATTGAAGAAATTTAGCTTCACATTCATCGATTTAGCCCACGTGAACTCAGATTTGATGGTTAGATTGAAGAAATTTAGCTTCACATTCATCGATTTAGCCCACGTGAACTCAGATTTGATGGTTAGATTGAAGAAATTTAGCTTCACATTCATCGATTTAGCCCACGTGAACTCAGATTTGATGGTTAGATTGAAGAAATTTAGCTTCACATTCATCGATTTAGCCCACGTGAACTCAGATTTGATGGTTAGATTGAAGAAATTTAGCTTCACATTCATCGATTTAGCCCACGTGAACTCAGATTTGATGGTTAGATTGAAGAAATTTAGCTTCACATTCATCGATTTAGCCCACGTGAACTCAGATTTGATGGTTAGATTGAAGAAATTTAGCTTCACATTCATCGATTTAGCCCACGTGAACTCAGATTTGATGGTTAGATTGAAGAAATTTAGCTTCACATTCATCGATTTAGCCCACGTGAACTCAGATTTGATGGTTAGATTGAAGAAATTTAGCTTCACATTCATCGATTTAGCCCACGTGAACTCAGATTTGATGGTTAGATTGAAGAAATTTAGCTTCACATTCATCGATTTAGCCCACGTGAACTCAGATTTGATGGTTAGATTGAAGAAATTTAGCTTCACATTCATCGATTTAGCCCACGTGAACTCAGATTTGATGGTTAGATTGAAGAAATTTAGCTTCACATTCATCGATTTAGCCCACGTGAACTCAGATTTGATGGTTAGATTGAAGAAATTTAGCTTCACATTCATCGATTTAGCCCACGTGAACTCAGATTTGATGGTTAGATTGAAGAAATTTAGCTTCACATTCATCGATTTAGCCCACGTGAACTCAGATTTGATGGTTAGATTGAAGAAATTTAGCTTCACATTCATCGATTTAGCCCACGTGAACTCAGATTTGATGGTTAGATTGAAGAAATTTAGCTTCACATTCATCGATTTAGCCCACGTGAACTCAGATTTGATGGTTAGATTGAAGAAATTTAGCTTCACATTCATCGATTTAGCCCACGTGAACTCAGATTTGATGGTTAGATTGAAGAAATTTAGCTTCACATTCATCGATTTAGCCCACGTGAACTCAGATTTGATGGTTAGATTGAAGAAATTTAGCTTCACATTCATCGATTTAGCCCACGTGAACTCAGATTTGATGGTTAGATTGAAGAAATTTAGCTTCACATTCATCGATTTAGCCCACGTGAACTCAGATTTGATGGTTAGATTGAAGAAATTTAGCTTCACATTCATCGATTTAGCCCACGTGAACTCAGATTTGATGGTTAGATTGAAGAAATTTAGCTTCACATTCATCGATTTAGCCCACGTGAACTCAGATTTGATGGTTAGATTGAAGAAATTTAGCTTCACATTCATCGATTTAGCCCACGTGAACTCAGATTTGATGGTTAGATTGAAGAAATTTAGCTTCACATTCATCGATTTAGCCCACGTGAACTCAGATTTGATGGTTAGATTGAAGAAATTTAGCTTCACATTCATCGATTTAGCCCACGTGAACTCAGATTTGATGGTTAGATTGAAGAAATTTAGCTTCACATTCATCGATTTAGCCCACGTGAACTCAGATTTGATGGTTAGATTGAAGAAATTTAGCTTCACATTCATCGATTTAGCCCACGTGAACTCAGATTTGATGGTTAGATTGAAGAAATTTAGCTTCACATTCATCGATTTAGCCCACGTGAACTCAGATTTGATGGTTAGATTGAAGAAATTTAGCTTCACATTCATCGATTTAGCCCACGTGAACTCAGATTTGATGGTTAGATTGAAGAAATTTAGCTTCACATTCATCGATTTAGCCCACGTGAACTCAGATTTGATGGTTAGATTGAAGAAATTTAGCTTCACATTCATCGATTTAGCCCACGTGAACTCAGATTTGATGGTTAGATTGAAGAAATTTAGCTTCACATTCATCGATTTAGCCCACGTGAACTCAGATTTGATGGTTAGATTGAAGAAATTTAGCTTCACATTCATCGATTTAGCCCACGTGAACTCAGATTTGATGGTTAGATTGAAGAAATTTAGCTTCACATTCATCGATTTAGCCCACGTGAACTCAGATTTGATGGTTAGATTGAAGAAATTTAGCTTCACATTCATCGATTTAGCCCACGTGAACTCAGATTTGATGGTTAGATTGAAGAAATTTAGCTTCACATTCATCGATTTAGCCCACGTGAACTCAGATTTGATGGTTAGATTGAAGAAATTTAGCTTCACATTCATCGATTTAGCCCACGTGAACTCAGATTTGATGGTTAGATTGAAGAAATTTAGCTTCACATTCATCGATTTAGCCCACGTGAACTCAGATTTGATGGTTAGATTGAAGAAATTTAGCTTCACATTCATCGATTTAGCCCACGTGAACTCAGATTTGATGGTTAGATTGAAGAAATTTAGCTTCACATTCATCGATTTAGCCCACGTGAACTCAGATTTGATGGTTAGATTGAAGAAATTTAGCTTCACATTCATCGATTTAGCCCACGTGAACTCAGATTTGATGGTTAGATTGAAGAAATTTAGCTTCACATTCATCGATTTAGCCCACGTGAACTCAGATTTGATGGTTAGATTGAAGAAATTTAGCTTCACATTCATCGATTTAGCCCACGTGAACTCAGATTTGATGGTTAGATTGAAGAAATTTAGCTTCACATTCATCGATTTAGCCCACGTGAACTCAGATTTGATGGTTAGATTGAAGAAATTTAGCTTCACATTCATCGATTTAGCCCACGTGAACTCAGATTTGATGGTTAGATTGAAGAAATTTAGCTTCACATTCATCGATTTAGCCCACGTGAACTCAGATTTGATGGTTAGATTGAAGAAATTTAGCTTCACATTCATCGATTTAGCCCACGTGAACTCAGATTTGATGGTTAGATTGAAGAAATTTAGCTTCACATTCATCGATTTAGCCCACGTGAACTCAGATTTGATGGTTAGATTGAAGAAATTTAGCTTCACATTCATCGATTTAGCCCACGTGAACTCAGATTTGATGGTTAGATTGAAGAAATTTAGCTTCACATTCATCGATTTAGCCCACGTGAACTCAGATTTGATGGTTAGATTGAAGAAATTTAGCTTCACATTCATCGATTTAGCCCACGTGAACTCAGATTTGATGGTTAGATTGAAGAAATTTAGCTTCACATTCATCGATTTAGCCCACGTGAACTCAGATTTGATGGTTAGATTGAAGAAATTTAGCTTCACATTCATCGATTTAGCCCACGTGAACTCAGATTTGATGGTTAGATTGAAGAAATTTAGCTTCACATTCATCGATTTAGCCCACGTGAACTCAGATTTGATGGTTAGATTGAAGAAATTTAGCTTCACATTCATCGATTTAGCCCACGTGAACTCAGATTTGATGGTTAGATTGAAGAAATTTAGCTTCACATTCATCGATTTAGCCCACGTGAACTCAGATTTGATGGTTAGATTGAAGAAATTTAGCTTCACATTCATCGATTTAGCCCACGTGAACTCAGATTTGATGGTTAGATTGAAGAAATTTAGCTTCACATTCATCGATTTAGCCCACGTGAACTCAGATTTGATGGTTAGATTGAAGAAATTTAGCTTCACATTCATCGATTTAGCCCACGTGAACTCAGATTTGATGGTTAGATTGAAGAAATTTAGCTTCACATTCATCGATTTAGCCCACGTGAACTCAGATTTGATGGTTAGATTGAAGAAATTTAGCTTCACATTCATCGATTTAGCCCACGTGAACTCAGATTTGATGGTTAGATTGAAGAAATTTAGCTTCACATTCATCGATTTAGCCCACGTGAACTCAGATTTGATGGTTAGATTGAAGAAATTTAGCTTCACATTCATCGATTTAGCCCACGTGAACTCAGATTTGATGGTTAGATTGAAGAAATTTAGCTTCACATTCATCGATTTAGCCCACGTGAACTCAGATTTGATGGTTAGATTGAAGAAATTTAGCTTCACATTCATCGATTTAGCCCACGTGAACTCAGATTTGATGGTTAGATTGAAGAAATTTAGCTTCACATTCATCGATTTAGCCCACGTGAACTCAGATTTGATGGTTAGATTGAAGAAATTTAGCTTCACATTCATCGATTTAGCCCACGTGAACTCAGATTTGATGGTTAGATTGAAGAAATTTAGCTTCACATTCATCGATTTAGCCCACGTGAACTCAGATTTGATGGTTAGATTGAAGAAATTTAGCTTCACATTCATCGATTTAGCCCACGTGAACTCAGATTTGATGGTTAGATTGAAGAAATTTAGCTTCACATTCATCGATTTAGCCCACGTGAACTCAGATTTGATGGTTAGATTGAAGAAATTTAGCTTCACATTCATCGATTTAGCCCACGTGAACTCAGATTTGATGGTTAGATTGAAGAAATTTAGCTTCACATTCGTCGATTTAGCCCACGTGAACTCAGATTTGATGGTTAGATTGAAGAAATTTAGCTTCACATTCATCGATTTAGCCCACGTGAACTCAGATTTGATGGTTAGATTGAAGAAATTTAGCTTCACATTCATCGATTTAGCCCACGTGAACTCAGATTTGATGGTTAGATTGAAGAAATTTAGCTTCACATTCATCGATTTAGCCCACGTGAACTCAGATTTGATGGTTAGATTGAAGAAATTTAGCTTCACATTCATCGATTTAGCCCACGTGAACTCAGATTTGATGGTTAGATTGAAGAAATTTAGCTTCACATTCATCGATTTAGCCCACGTGAACTCAGATTTGATGGTTAGATTGAAGAAATTTAGCTTCACATTCATCGATTTAGCCCACGTGAACTCAGATTTGATGGTTAGATTGAAGAAATTTAGCTTCACATTCATCGATTTAGCCCACGTGAACTCAGATTTGATGGTTAGATTGAAGAAATTTAGCTTCACATTCATCGATTTAGCCCACGTGAACTCAGATTTGATGGTTAGATTGAAGAAATTTAGCTTCACATTCATCGATTTAGCCCACGTGAACTCAGATTTGATGGTTAGATTGAAGAAATTTAGCTTCACATTCATCGATTTAGCCCACGTGAACTCAGATTTGATGGTTAGATTGAAGAAATTTAGCTTCACATTCATCGATTTAGCCCACGTGAACTCAGATTTGATGGTTAGATTGAAGAAATTTAGCTTCACATTCATCGATTTAGCCCACGTGAACTCAGATTTGATGGTTAGATTGAAGAAATTTAGCTTCACATTCATCGATTTAGCCCACGTGAACTCAGATTTGATGGTTAGATTGAAGAAATTTAGCTTCACATTCATCGATTTAGCCCACGTGAACTCAGATTTGATGGTTAGATTGAAGAAATTTAGCTTCACATTCATCGATTTAGCCCACGTGAACTCAGATTTGATGGTTAGATTGAAGAAATTTAGCTTCACATTCATCGATTTAGCCCACGTGAACTCAGATTTGATGGTTAGATTGAAGAAATTTAGCTTCACATTCATCGATTTAGCCCACGTGAACTCAGATTTGATGGTTAGATTGAAGAAATTTAGCTTCACATTCGTCGATTTAGCCCACGTGAACTCAGATTTGATGGTTAGATTGAAGAAATTTAGCTTCACATTCATCGATTTAGCCCACGTGAACTCAGATTTGATGGTTAGATTGAAGAAATTTAGCTTCACATTCGTCGATTTAGCCCACGTGAACTCAGATTTGATGGTTAGATTGAAGAAATTTAGCTTCACATTCATCGATTTAGCCCACGTGAACTCAGATTTGATGGTTAGATTGAAGAAATTTAGCTTCACATTCGTCGATTTAGCCCACGTGAACTCAGATTTGATGGTTAGATTGAAGAAATTTAGCTTCACATTCATCGATTTAGCCCACGTGAACTCAGATTTGATGGTTAGATTGAAGAAATTTAGCTTCACATTCATCGATTTAGCCCACGTGAACTCAGATTTGATGGTTAGATTGAAGAAATTTAGCTTCACATTCATCGATTTAGCCCACGTGAACTCAGATTTGATGGTTAGATTGAAGAAATTTAGCTTCACATTCATCGATTTAGCCCACGTGAACTCAGATTTGATGGTTAGATTGAAGAAATTTAGCTTCACATTCGTCGATTTAGCCCACGTGAACTCAGATTTGATGGTTAGATTGAAGAAATTTAGCTTCACATTCATCGATTTAGCCCACGTGAACTCAGATTTGATGGTTAGATTGAAGAAATTTAGCTTCACATTCATCGATTTAGCCCACGTGAACTCAGATTTGATGGTTAGATTGAAGAAATTTAGCTTCACATTCATCGATTTAGCCCTAGTGAACTCAGATTTGATGGTTAGATTGAAGAAATTTAGCTTCACATTCATCGATTTAGCCCACGTGAACTCAGATTTGATGGTTAGATTGAAGAAATTTAGCTTCACATTCATCGATTTAGCCCACGTGAACTCAGATTTGATGGTTAGATTGAAGAAATTTAGCTTCACATTCATCGATTTAGCCCACGTGAACTCAGATTTGATGGTTAGATTGAAGAAATTTAGCTTCACATTCATCGATTTAGCCCACGTGAACTCAGATTTGATGGTTAGATTGAAGAAATTTAGCTTCACATTCATCGATTTAGCCCACGTGAACTCAGATTTGATGGTTAGATTGAAGAAATTTAGCTTCACATTCATCGATTTAGCCCACGTGAACTCAGATTTGATGGTTAGATTGAAGAAATTTAGCTTCACATTCGTCGATTTAGCCCACGTGAACTCAGATTTGATGGTTAGATTGAAGAAATTTAGCTTCACATTCATCGATTTAGCCCACGTGAACTCAGATTTGATGGTTAGATTGAAGAAATTTAGCTTCACATTCATCGATTTAGCCCACGTGAACTCAGATTTGATGGTTAGATTGAAGAAATTTAGCTTCACATTCATCGATTTAGCCCACGTGAACTCAGATTTGATGGTTAGATTGAAGAAATTTAGCTTCACATTCATCGATTTAGCCCACGTGAACTCAGATTTGATGGTTAGATTGAAGAAATTTAGCTTCACATTCATCGATTTAGCCCACGTGAACTCAGATTTGATGGTTAGATTGAAGAAATTTAGCTTCACATTCATCGATTTAGCCCACGTGAACTCAGATTTGATGGTTAGATTGAAGAAATTTAGCTTCACATTCATCGATTTAGCCCACGTGAACTCAGATTTGATGGTTAGATTGAAGAAATTTAGCTTCACATTCATCGATTTAGCCCACGTGAACTCAGATTTGATGGTTAGATTGAAGAAATTTAGCTTCACATTCGTCGATTTAGCCCACGTGAACTCAGATTTGATGGTTAGATTGAAGAAATTTAGCTTCACATTCGTCGATTTAGCCCACGTGAACTCAGATTTGATGGTTAGATTGAAGAAATTTAGCTTCACATTCATCGATTTAGCCCACGTGAACTCAGATTTGATGGTTAGATTGAAGAAATTTAGCTTCACATTCATCGATTTAGCCCACGTGAACTCAGATTTGATGGTTAGATTGAAGAAATTTAGCTTCACATTCATCGATTTAGCCCACGTGAACTCAGATTTGATGGTTAGATTGAAGAATTTAGCTTCACATTCATCGATTTAGCCCACGTGAACTCAGATTTGATGGTTAGATTGAAGAATTTAGCTTCACATTCGTCGATTTAGCCCACGTGAACTCAGATTTGATGGTTAGATTGAAGAAATTTAGCTTCACATTCGTCGATTTAGCCCACGTGAACTCAGATTTGATGGTTAGATTGAAGAAATTTAGCTTCACATTCGTCGATTTAGCCCACGTGAACTCAGATTTGATGGTTAGATTGAAGAAATTTAGCTTCACATTCATCGATTTAGCCCACGTGAACTCAGATTTGATGGTTAGATTGAAGAAATTTAGCTTCACATTCATCGATTTAGCCCACGTGAACTCAGATTTGATGGTTAGATTGAAGAAATTTAGCTTCACATTCATCGATTTAGCCCACGTGAACTCAGATTTGATGGTTAGATTGAAGAAATTTAGCTTCACATTCATCGATTTAGCCCACGTGAACTCAGATTTGATGGTTAGATTGAAGAAATTTAGCTTCACATTCATCGATTTAGCCCACGTGAACTCAGATTTGATGGTTAGATTGAAGAAATTTAGCTTCACATTCATCGATTTAGCCCACGTGAACTCAGATTTGATGGTTAGATTGAAGAAATTTAGCTTCACATTCATCGATTTAGCCCACGTGAACTCAGATTTGATGGTTAGATTGAAGAAATTTAGCTTCACATTCATCGATTTAGCCCACGTGAACTCAGATTTGATGGTTAGATTGAAGAATTTAGCTTCACATTCATCGATTTAGCCCACGTGAACTCAGATTTGATGGTTAGATTGAAGAATTTAGCTTCACATTCATCGATTTAGCCCACGTGAACTCAGATTTGATGGTTAGATTGAAGAAATTTAGCTTCACATTCATCGATTTAGCCCACGTGAACTCAGATTTGATGGTTAGATTGAAGAAATTTAGCTTCACATTCATCGATTTAGCCCACGTGAACTCAGATTTGATGGTTAGATTGAAGAAATTTAGCTTCACATTCGTCGATTTAGCCCACGTGAACTCAGATTTGATGGTTAGATTGAAGAAATTTAGCTTCACATTCGATTTAGCCCACGTGAACTCAGATTTGATGGTTAGATTGAAGAAATTTAGCTTCACATTCATCGATTTAGCCCACGTGAACTCAGATTTGATGGTTAGATTGAAGAAATTTAGCTTCACATTCATCGATTTAGCCCACGTGAACTCAGATTTGATGGTTAGATTGAAGAAATTTAGCTTCACATTCATCGATTTAGCCCACGTGAACTCAGATTTGATGGTTAGATTGAAGAAATTTAGCTTCACATTCATCGATTTAGCCCACGTGAACTCAGATTTGATGGTTAGATTGAAGAAATTTAGCTTCACATTCGTCGATTTAGCCCACGTGAACTCAGATTTGATGGTTAGATTGAAGAAATTTAGCTTCACATTCGTCGATTTAGCCCACGTGAACTCAGATTTGATGGTTAGATTGAAGAAATTAGCTTCACATTCGTCGATTTAGCCCACGTGAACTCAGATTTGATGGTTAGATTGAAGAAATTTAGCTTCACATTCATCGATTTAGCCCACGTGAACTCAGATTTGATGGTTAGATTGAAGAATTTAGCTTCACATTCATCGATTTAGCCCACGTGAACTCAGATTTGATGGTTAGATTGAAGAATTTAGCTTCACATTCATCGATTTAGCCCACGTGAACTCAGATTTGATGGTTAGATTGAAGAAATTATCTTCTCTTTCATCGATTTAGCCCACGTGAACTCAGATTTGATGGTTAGATTGAAGAAATTTAGCTTCACATTCGTCGATTTAGCCCACGTGAACTCAGATTTGATGGTTAGATTGAAGAAATTTAGCTTCACATTCATCGATTTAGCCCACGTGAACTCAGATTTGATGGTTAGATTGAAGAAATTATCTTCGCTTTCATCGATTTAGCCCACGTGAACTCAGATTTGATGGTTAGATTGAAGAAATTTAGCTTCACATTCATCGATTTAGCCCACGTGAACTCAGATTTGATGGTTAGATTGAAGAAATTAGCTTAACATTCATCGATTTAGCCCACGTGAACTCAGATTTGATGGTTAGATTGAAGAAATTTAGCTTCACATTCATCGATTAGCCCACGTGAACTCAGATTTGATGGTTAGATTGAAGAAATTTAGCTTCACATTCATCGATTTAGCCCACGTGAACTCAGATTTGATGGTTAGATTGAAGAAATTTAGCTTCACTTTCGTAGATTTAGCCCACGTGAACTCAGATTTGATGGTTAGATTGAAGAAATTTAGCTTCACATTCGTCGATTTAGCCCACGTGAACTCAGATTTGATGGTTAGATTGAAGAAATTTAGCTTCACATTCGTCGATTTAGCCCACGTGAACTCAGATTTGATGGTTAGATTGAAGAAATTTAGCTTCACATTCGTCGATTTAGCCCACGTGAACTCAGATTTGATGGTTAGATTGAACAAATTTAGCTTCACATTCATCGATTTAGCCCACGTGAACTCAGATTTGATGGTTAGATTGAAGAAATTTAGCTTCACATTCGTCGATTTAGCCCACGTGAACTCAGATTTGATGGTTTAGATTGAAGAAATTTAGCTTCACTTCATCGATTTAGCCCACGTGAACTCAGATTTGATGGTTAGATTGAAGCGAAATTTAGCTTCACATTCGTCGATTTAGCCCACGTGAACTCAGATTTGATGGTTAGATTGAAGAAATTTACTTCACATTCATCGATTTAGCCCACGTGAACTCAGATTTGATGGTTTAGATTGAAGAATTTGCTTCACATTCTCGATTTAGCCCACGTGAACTCAGATTTGATGGTTAGATTGAAGAAATTTAGCTTCACATTCGTCGATTTAGCCCACGTGAACTCAGATTTGATGGTTAGATTGAAGAAATTTAGCTTCACATTCCTCGATTTAGCCCACGTGAACTCAGATTTGATGGTTAGATTGAAGAAATTAGCTTCACATTCATCGATTTAGCCCACGTGAACTCAGATTGATGGTTAGATTGAGAAATTTAGCTTCACATTCCGATTTAGCCCACGTGAACTCAGATTTGATGGTTAGATTGAAGAAATTTAGCTTCACATTCATCGATTTAGCCACACGTGAACTCAGATTTGATGGTTAGATTGAAGAAATTTAGCTCACATTCATCGATTTAGCCCACGTGAACTCAGATTTGATGGTTAGATTGAAGAAATTTAGCTTCACATTCGTCGTTTAGCCCACGTGAACTCAGATTTGATGGTTTTGAAGAGATTAGCTTCACATTCCATCGATTTAGCCCACGTGAACTCAGATTTGATGGTAGATTGAAGAAATTTAGCTTCACATTCATCGATTTAGCCCACGAACT
>MRSW03000613.1:0-38308 GCA_001923025.3 Taenia multiceps
TTAGCCACGTGAACTCAGATTTGATGGGTAGATTGAAGAAATTTAGCTTCACATTCATCGATTTAGCCCACGTGAACTCAGATTTGATGGTTAGATTGAAGAAATTTAGCTTCACATTCATCGATTAGCCCACGTGAACTCAGATTTGATGGTTAGATTGAAGAAATTTAGCTTCACATTCATCGATTTAGCCCACGTGAACTCAGATTTGATGGTTAGATTGAAGAAATTTAGCTTCACATTCATCGATTTAGCCCACGTGAACTCAGATTTGATGGTTAGATTGAAGAAATTTAGCTTCACATTCATCGATTTAGCCCACGTGAACTCAGATTTGATGGTTAGATTGAAGAAATTTAGCTTCACATTCATCGATTTAGCCCACGTGAACTCAGATTTGATGGTTAGATTGAAGAAATTTAGCTTCACATTCATCGATTTAGCCCACGTGAACTCAGATTTGATGGTTAGATTGAAGAAATTTAGCTTCACATTCATCGATTTAGCCCACGTGAACTCAGATTTGATGGTTAGATTGAAGAAATTTAGCTTCACATTCATCGATTTAGCCCACGTGAACTCAGATTTGATGGTTAGATTGAAGAAATTTAGCTTCACATTCATCGATTTAGCCCACGTGAACTCAGATTTGATGGTTAGATTGAAGAAATTTAGCTTCACATTCATCGATTTAGCCCACGTGAACTCAGATTTGATGGTTAGATTGAAGAAATTTAGCTTCACATTCATCGATTTAGCCCACGTGAACTCAGATTTGATGGTTAGATTGAAGAAATTTAGCTTCACATTCATCGATTTAGCCCACGTGAACTCAGATTTGATGGTTAGATTGAAGAAATTTAGCTTCACATTCATCGATTTAGCCCACGTGAACTCAGATTTGATGGTTAGATTGAAGAAATTTAGCTTCACATTCATCGATTTAGCCCACGTGAACTCAGATTTGATGGTTAGATTGAAGAAATTTAGCTTCACATTCATCGATTTAGCCCACGTGAACTCAGATTTGATGGTTAGATTGAAGAAATTTAGCTTCACATTCATCGATTTAGCCCACGTGAACTCAGATTTGATGGTTAGATTGAAGAAATTTAGCTTCACATTCATCGATTTAGCCCACGTGAACTCAGATTTGATGGTTAGATTGAAGAAATTTAGCTTCACATTCATCGATTTAGCCCACGTGAACTCAGATTTGATGGTTAGATTGAAGAAATTTAGCTTCACATTCATCGATTTAGCCCACGTGAACTCAGATTTGATGGTTAGATTGAAGAAATTTAGCTTCACATTCATCGATTTAGCCCACGTGAACTCAGATTTGATGGTTAGATTGAAGAAATTTAGCTTCACATTCATCGATTTAGCCCACGTGAACTCAGATTTGATGGTTAGATTGAAGAAATTTAGCTTCACATTCATCGATTTAGCCCACGTGAACTCAGATTTGATGGTTAGATTGAAGAAATTTAGCTTCACATTCATCGATTTAGCCCACGTGAACTCAGATTTGATGGTTAGATTGAAGAAATTTAGCTTCACATTCATCGATTTAGCCCACGTGAACTCAGATTTGATGGTTAGATTGAAGAAATTTAGCTTCACATTCATCGATTTAGCCCACGTGAACTCAGATTTGATGGTTAGATTGAAGAAATTTAGCTTCACATTCATCGATTTAGCCCACGTGAACTCAGATTTGATGGTTAGATTGAAGAAATTTAGCTTCACATTCATCGATTTAGCCCACGTGAACTCAGATTTGATGGTTAGATTGAAGAAATTTAGCTTCACATTCATCGATTTAGCCCACGTGAACTCAGATTTGATGGTTAGATTGAAGAAATTTAGCTTCACATTCATCGATTTAGCCCACGTGAACTCAGATTTGATGGTTAGATTGAAGAAATTTAGCTTCACATTCATCGATTTAGCCCACGTGAACTCAGATTTGATGGTTAGATTGAAGAAATTTAGCTTCACATTCATCGATTTAGCCCACGTGAACTCAGATTTGATGGTTAGATTGAAGAAATTTAGCTTCACATTCATCGATTTAGCCCACGTGAACTCAGATTTGATGGTTAGATTGAAGAAATTTAGCTTCACATTCATCGATTTAGCCCACGTGAACTCAGATTTGATGGTTAGATTGAAGAAATTTAGCTTCACATTCATCGATTTAGCCCACGTGAACTCAGATTTGATGGTTAGATTGAAGAAATTTAGCTTCACATTCATCGATTTAGCCCACGTGAACTCAGATTTGATGGTTAGATTGAAGAAATTTAGCTTCACATTCATCGATTTAGCCCACGTGAACTCAGATTTGATGGTTAGATTGAAGAAATTTAGCTTCACATTCATCGATTTAGCCCACGTGAACTCAGATTTGATGGTTAGATTGAAGAAATTTAGCTTCACATTCATCGATTTAGCCCACGTGAACTCAGATTTGATGGTTAGATTGAAGAAATTTAGCTTCACATTCATCGATTTAGCCCACGTGAACTCAGATTTGATGGTTAGATTGAAGAAATTTAGCTTCACATTCATCGATTTAGCCCACGTGAACTCAGATTTGATGGTTAGATTGAAGAAATTTAGCTTCACATTCATCGATTTAGCCCACGTGAACTCAGATTTGATGGTTAGATTGAAGAAATTTAGCTTCACATTCATCGATTTAGCCCACGTGAACTCAGATTTGATGGTTAGATTGAAGAAATTTAGCTTCACATTCATCGATTTAGCCCACGTGAACTCAGATTTGATGGTTAGATTGAAGAAATTTAGCTTCACATTCATCGATTTAGCCCACGTGAACTCAGATTTGATGGTTAGATTGAAGAAATTTAGCTTCACATTCATCGATTTAGCCCACGTGAACTCAGATTTGATGGTTAGATTGAAGAAATTTAGCTTCACATTCATCGATTTAGCCCACGTGAACTCAGATTTGATGGTTAGATTGAAGAAATTTAGCTTCACATTCATCGATTTAGCCCACGTGAACTCAGATTTGATGGTTAGATTGAAGAAATTTAGCTTCACATTCATCGATTTAGCCCACGTGAACTCAGATTTGATGGTTAGATTGAAGAAATTTAGCTTCACATTCATCGATTTAGCCCACGTGAACTCAGATTTGATGGTTAGATTGAAGAAATTTAGCTTCACATTCATCGATTTAGCCCACGTGAACTCAGATTTGATGGTTAGATTGAAGAAATTTAGCTTCACATTCATCGATTTAGCCCACGTGAACTCAGATTTGATGGTTAGATTGAAGAAATTTAGCTTCACATTCATCGATTTAGCCCACGTGAACTCAGATTTGATGGTTAGATTGAAGAAATTTAGCTTCACATTCATCGATTTAGCCCACGTGAACTCAGATTTGATGGTTAGATTGAAGAAATTTAGCTTCACATTCATCGATTTAGCCCACGTGAACTCAGATTTGATGGTTAGATTGAAGAAATTTAGCTTCACATTCATCGATTTAGCCCACGTGAACTCAGATTTGATGGTTAGATTGAAGAAATTTAGCTTCACATTCATCGATTTAGCCCACGTGAACTCAGATTTGATGGTTAGATTGAAGAAATTTAGCTTCACATTCATCGATTTAGCCCACGTGAACTCAGATTTGATGGTTAGATTGAAGAAATTTAGCTTCACATTCATCGATTTAGCCCACGTGAACTCAGATTTGATGGTTAGATTGAAGAAATTTAGCTTCACATTCATCGATTTAGCCCACGTGAACTCAGATTTGATGGTTAGATTGAAGAAATTTAGCTTCACATTCATCGATTTAGCCCACGTGAACTCAGATTTGATGGTTAGATTGAAGAAATTTAGCTTCACATTCATCGATTTAGCCCACGTGAACTCAGATTTGATGGTTAGATTGAAGAAATTTAGCTTCACATTCATCGATTTAGCCCACGTGAACTCAGATTTGATGGTTAGATTGAAGAAATTTAGCTTCACATTCATCGATTTAGCCCACGTGAACTCAGATTTGATGGTTAGATTGAAGAAATTTAGCTTCACATTCATCGATTTAGCCCACGTGAACTCAGATTTGATGGTTAGATTGAAGAAATTTAGCTTCACATTCATCGATTTAGCCCACGTGAACTCAGATTTGATGGTTAGATTGAAGAAATTTAGCTTCACATTCATCGATTTAGCCCACGTGAACTCAGATTTGATGGTTAGATTGAAGAAATTTAGCTTCACATTCATCGATTTAGCCCACGTGAACTCAGATTTGATGGTTAGATTGAAGAAATTTAGCTTCACATTCATCGATTTAGCCCACGTGAACTCAGATTTGATGGTTAGATTGAAGAAATTTAGCTTCACATTCATCGATTTAGCCCACGTGAACTCAGATTTGATGGTTAGATTGAAGAAATTTAGCTTCACATTCATCGATTTAGCCCACGTGAACTCAGATTTGATGGTTAGATTGAAGAAATTTAGCTTCACATTCATCGATTTAGCCCACGTGAACTCAGATTTGATGGTTAGATTGAAGAAATTTAGCTTCACATTCATCGATTTAGCCCACGTGAACTCAGATTTGATGGTTAGATTGAAGAAATTTAGCTTCACATTCATCGATTTAGCCCACGTGAACTCAGATTTGATGGTTAGATTGAAGAAATTTAGCTTCACATTCATCGATTTAGCCCACGTGAACTCAGATTTGATGGTTAGATTGAAGAAATTTAGCTTCACATTCATCGATTTAGCCCACGTGAACTCAGATTTGATGGTTAGATTGAAGAAATTTAGCTTCACATTCATCGATTTAGCCCACGTGAACTCAGATTTGATGGTTAGATTGAAGAAATTTAGCTTCACATTCATCGATTTAGCCCACGTGAACTCAGATTTGATGGTTAGATTGAAGAAATTTAGCTTCACATTCATCGATTTAGCCCACGTGAACTCAGATTTGATGGTTAGATTGAAGAAATTTAGCTTCACATTCATCGATTTAGCCCACGTGAACTCAGATTTGATGGTTAGATTGAAGAAATTTAGCTTCACATTCATCGATTTAGCCCACGTGAACTCAGATTTGATGGTTAGATTGAAGAAATTTAGCTTCACATTCATCGATTTAGCCCACGTGAACTCAGATTTGATGGTTAGATTGAAGAAATTTAGCTTCACATTCATCGATTTAGCCCACGTGAACTCAGATTTGATGGTTAGATTGAAGAAATTTAGCTTCACATTCATCGATTTAGCCCACGTGAACTCAGATTTGATGGTTAGATTGAAGAAATTTAGCTTCACATTCATCGATTTAGCCCACGTGAACTCAGATTTGATGGTTAGATTGAAGAAATTTAGCTTCACATTCATCGATTTAGCCCACGTGAACTCAGATTTGATGGTTAGATTGAAGAAATTTAGCTTCACATTCATCGATTTAGCCCACGTGAACTCAGATTTGATGGTTAGATTGAAGAAATTTAGCTTCACATTCATCGATTTAGCCCACGTGAACTCAGATTTGATGGTTAGATTGAAGAAATTTAGCTTCACATTCATCGATTTAGCCCACGTGAACTCAGATTTGATGGTTAGATTGAAGAAATTTAGCTTCACATTCATCGATTTAGCCCACGTGAACTCAGATTTGATGGTTAGATTGAAGAAATTTAGCTTCACATTCATCGATTTAGCCCACGTGAACTCAGATTTGATGGTTAGATTGAAGAAATTTAGCTTCACATTCATCGATTTAGCCCACGTGAACTCAGATTTGATGGTTAGATTGAAGAAATTTAGCTTCACATTCATCGATTTAGCCCACGTGAACTCAGATTTGATGGTTAGATTGAAGAAATTTAGCTTCACATTCATCGATTTAGCCCACGTGAACTCAGATTTGATGGTTAGATTGAAGAAATTTAGCTTCACATTCATCGATTTAGCCCACGTGAACTCAGATTTGATGGTTAGATTGAAGAAATTTAGCTTCACATTCATCGATTTAGCCCACGTGAACTCAGATTTGATGGTTAGATTGAAGAAATTTAGCTTCACATTCATCGATTTAGCCCACGTGAACTCAGATTTGATGGTTAGATTGAAGAAATTTAGCTTCACATTCATCGATTTAGCCCACGTGAACTCAGATTTGATGGTTAGATTGAAGAAATTTAGCTTCACATTCATCGATTTAGCCCACGTGAACTCAGATTTGATGGTTAGATTGAAGAAATTTAGCTTCACATTCATCGATTTAGCCCACGTGAACTCAGATTTGATGGTTAGATTGAAGAAATTTAGCTTCACATTCATCGATTTAGCCCACGTGAACTCAGATTTGATGGTTAGATTGAAGAAATTTAGCTTCACATTCATCGATTTAGCCCACGTGAACTCAGATTTGATGGTTAGATTGAAGAAATTTAGCTTCACATTCATCGATTTAGCCCACGTGAACTCAGATTTGATGGTTAGATTGAAGAAATTTAGCTTCACATTCATCGATTTAGCCCACGTGAACTCAGATTTGATGGTTAGATTGAAGAAATTTAGCTTCACATTCATCGATTTAGCCCACGTGAACTCAGATTTGATGGTTAGATTGAAGAAATTTAGCTTCACATTCATCGATTTAGCCCACGTGAACTCAGATTTGATGGTTAGATTGAAGAAATTTAGCTTCACATTCATCGATTTAGCCCACGTGAACTCAGATTTGATGGTTAGATTGAAGAAATTTAGCTTCACATTCATCGATTTAGCCCACGTGAACTCAGATTTGATGGTTAGATTGAAGAAATTTAGCTTCACATTCATCGATTTAGCCCACGTGAACTCAGATTTGATGGTTAGATTGAAGAAATTTAGCTTCACATTCATCGATTTAGCCCACGTGAACTCAGATTTGATGGTTAGATTGAAGAAATTTAGCTTCACATTCATCGATTTAGCCCACGTGAACTCAGATTTGATGGTTAGATTGAAGAAATTTAGCTTCACATTCATCGATTTAGCCCACGTGAACTCAGATTTGATGGTTAGATTGAAGAAATTTAGCTTCACATTCATCGATTTAGCCCACGTGAACTCAGATTTGATGGTTAGATTGAAGAAATTTAGCTTCACATTCATCGATTTAGCCCACGTGAACTCAGATTTGATGGTTAGATTGAAGAAATTTAGCTTCACATTCATCGATTTAGCCCACGTGAACTCAGATTTGATGGTTAGATTGAAGAAATTTAGCTTCACATTCATCGATTTAGCCCACGTGAACTCAGATTTGATGGTTAGATTGAAGAAATTTAGCTTCACATTCATCGATTTAGCCCACGTGAACTCAGATTTGATGGTTAGATTGAAGAAATTTAGCTTCACATTCATCGATTTAGCCCACGTGAACTCAGATTTGATGGTTAGATTGAAGAAATTTAGCTTCACATTCATCGATTTAGCCCACGTGAACTCAGATTTGATGGTTAGATTGAAGAAATTTAGCTTCACATTCATCGATTTAGCCCACGTGAACTCAGATTTGATGGTTAGATTGAAGAAATTTAGCTTCACATTCATCGATTTAGCCCACGTGAACTCAGATTTGATGGTTAGATTGAAGAAATTTAGCTTCACATTCATCGATTTAGCCCACGTGAACTCAGATTTGATGGTTAGATTGAAGAAATTTAGCTTCACATTCATCGATTTAGCCCACGTGAACTCAGATTTGATGGTTAGATTGAAGAAATTTAGCTTCACATTCATCGATTTAGCCCACGTGAACTCAGATTTGATGGTTAGATTGAAGAAATTTAGCTTCACATTCATCGATTTAGCCCACGTGAACTCAGATTTGATGGTTAGATTGAAGAAATTTAGCTTCACATTCATCGATTTAGCCCACGTGAACTCAGATTTGATGGTTAGATTGAAGAAATTTAGCTTCACATTCATCGATTTAGCCCACGTGAACTCAGATTTGATGGTTAGATTGAAGAAATTTAGCTTCACATTCATCGATTTAGCCCACGTGAACTCAGATTTGATGGTTAGATTGAAGAAATTTAGCTTCACATTCATCGATTTAGCCCACGTGAACTCAGATTTGATGGTTAGATTGAAGAAATTTAGCTTCACATTCATCGATTTAGCCCACGTGAACTCAGATTTGATGGTTAGATTGAAGAAATTTAGCTTCACATTCATCGATTTAGCCCACGTGAACTCAGATTTGATGGTTAGATTGAAGAAATTTAGCTTCACATTCATCGATTTAGCCCACGTGAACTCAGATTTGATGGTTAGATTGAAGAAATTTAGCTTCACATTCATCGATTTAGCCCACGTGAACTCAGATTTGATGGTTAGATTGAAGAAATTTAGCTTCACATTCATCGATTTAGCCCACGTGAACTCAGATTTGATGGTTAGATTGAAGAAATTTAGCTTCACATTCATCGATTTAGCCCACGTGAACTCAGATTTGATGGTTAGATTGAAGAAATTTAGCTTCACATTCATCGATTTAGCCCACGTGAACTCAGATTTGATGGTTAGATTGAAGAAATTTAGCTTCACATTCATCGATTTAGCCCACGTGAACTCAGATTTGATGGTTAGATTGAAGAAATTTAGCTTCACATTCATCGATTTAGCCCACGTGAACTCAGATTTGATGGTTAGATTGAAGAAATTTAGCTTCACATTCATCGATTTAGCCCACGTGAACTCAGATTTGATGGTTAGATTGAAGAAATTTAGCTTCACATTCATCGATTTAGCCCACGTGAACTCAGATTTGATGGTTAGATTGAAGAAATTTAGCTTCACATTCATCGATTTAGCCCACGTGAACTCAGATTTGATGGTTAGATTGAAGAAATTTAGCTTCACATTCATCGATTTAGCCCACGTGAACTCAGATTTGATGGTTAGATTGAAGAAATTTAGCTTCACATTCATCGATTTAGCCCACGTGAACTCAGATTTGATGGTTAGATTGAAGAAATTTAGCTTCACATTCATCGATTTAGCCCACGTGAACTCAGATTTGATGGTTAGATTGAAGAAATTTAGCTTCACATTCATCGATTTAGCCCACGTGAACTCAGATTTGATGGTTAGATTGAAGAAATTTAGCTTCACATTCATCGATTTAGCCCACGTGAACTCAGATTTGATGGTTAGATTGAAGAAATTTAGCTTCACATTCATCGATTTAGCCCACGTGAACTCAGATTTGATGGTTAGATTGAAGAAATTTAGCTTCACATTCATCGATTTAGCCCACGTGAACTCAGATTTGATGGTTAGATTGAAGAAATTTAGCTTCACATTCATCGATTTAGCCCACGTGAACTCAGATTTGATGGTTAGATTGAAGAAATTTAGCTTCACATTCATCGATTTAGCCCACGTGAACTCAGATTTGATGGTTAGATTGAAGAAATTTAGCTTCACATTCATCGATTTAGCCCACGTGAACTCAGATTTGATGGTTAGATTGAAGAAATTTAGCTTCACATTCATCGATTTAGCCCACGTGAACTCAGATTTGATGGTTAGATTGAAGAAATTTAGCTTCACATTCATCGATTTAGCCCACGTGAACTCAGATTTGATGGTTAGATTGAAGAAATTTAGCTTCACATTCATCGATTTAGCCCACGTGAACTCAGATTTGATGGTTAGATTGAAGAAATTTAGCTTCACATTCATCGATTTAGCCCACGTGAACTCAGATTTGATGGTTAGATTGAAGAAATTTAGCTTCACATTCATCGATTTAGCCCACGTGAACTCAGATTTGATGGTTAGATTGAAGAAATTTAGCTTCACATTCATCGATTTAGCCCACGTGAACTCAGATTTGATGGTTAGATTGAAGAAATTTAGCTTCACATTCATCGATTTAGCCCACGTGAACTCAGATTTGATGGTTAGATTGAAGAAATTTAGCTTCACATTCATCGATTTAGCCCACGTGAACTCAGATTTGATGGTTAGATTGAAGAAATTTAGCTTCACATTCATCGATTTAGCCCACGTGAACTCAGATTTGATGGTTAGATTGAAGAAATTTAGCTTCACATTCATCGATTTAGCCCACGTGAACTCAGATTTGATGGTTAGATTGAAGAAATTTAGCTTCACATTCATCGATTTAGCCCACGTGAACTCAGATTTGATGGTTAGATTGAAGAAATTTAGCTTCACATTCATCGATTTAGCCCACGTGAACTCAGATTTGATGGTTAGATTGAAGAAATTTAGCTTCACATTCATCGATTTAGCCCACGTGAACTCAGATTTGATGGTTAGATTGAAGAAATTTAGCTTCACATTCATCGATTTAGCCCACGTGAACTCAGATTTGATGGTTAGATTGAAGAAATTTAGCTTCACATTCATCGATTTAGCCCACGTGAACTCAGATTTGATGGTTAGATTGAAGAAATTTAGCTTCACATTCATCGATTTAGCCCACGTGAACTCAGATTTGATGGTTAGATTGAAGAAATTTAGCTTCACATTCATCGATTTAGCCCACGTGAACTCAGATTTGATGGTTAGATTGAAGAAATTTAGCTTCACATTCATCGATTTAGCCCACGTGAACTCAGATTTGATGGTTAGATTGAAGAAATTTAGCTTCACATTCATCGATTTAGCCCACGTGAACTCAGATTTGATGGTTAGATTGAAGAAATTTAGCTTCACATTCATCGATTTAGCCCACGTGAACTCAGATTTGATGGTTAGATTGAAGAAATTTAGCTTCACATTCATCGATTTAGCCCACGTGAACTCAGATTTGATGGTTAGATTGAAGAAATTTAGCTTCACATTCATCGATTTAGCCCACGTGAACTCAGATTTGATGGTTAGATTGAAGAAATTTAGCTTCACATTCATCGATTTAGCCCACGTGAACTCAGATTTGATGGTTAGATTGAAGAAATTTAGCTTCACATTCATCGATTTAGCCCACGTGAACTCAGATTTGATGGTTAGATTGAAGAAATTTAGCTTCACATTCATCGATTTAGCCCACGTGAACTCAGATTTGATGGTTAGATTGAAGAAATTTAGCTTCACATTCATCGATTTAGCCCACGTGAACTCAGATTTGATGGTTAGATTGAAGAAATTTAGCTTCACATTCATCGATTTAGCCCACGTGAACTCAGATTTGATGGTTAGATTGAAGAAATTTAGCTTCACATTCATCGATTTAGCCCACGTGAACTCAGATTTGATGGTTAGATTGAAGAAATTTAGCTTCACATTCATCGATTTAGCCCACGTGAACTCAGATTTGATGGTTAGATTGAAGAAATTTAGCTTCACATTCATCGATTTAGCCCACGTGAACTCAGATTTGATGGTTAGATTGAAGAAATTTAGCTTCACATTCATCGATTTAGCCCACGTGAACTCAGATTTGATGGTTAGATTGAAGAAATTTAGCTTCACATTCATCGATTTAGCCCACGTGAACTCAGATTTGATGGTTAGATTGAAGAAATTTAGCTTCACATTCATCGATTTAGCCCACGTGAACTCAGATTTGATGGTTAGATTGAAGAAATTTAGCTTCACATTCATCGATTTAGCCCACGTGAACTCAGATTTGATGGTTAGATTGAAGAAATTTAGCTTCACATTCATCGATTTAGCCCACGTGAACTCAGATTTGATGGTTAGATTGAAGAAATTTAGCTTCACATTCATCGATTTAGCCCACGTGAACTCAGATTTGATGGTTAGATTGAAGAAATTTAGCTTCACATTCATCGATTTAGCCCACGTGAACTCAGATTTGATGGTTAGATTGAAGAAATTTAGCTTCACATTCATCGATTTAGCCCACGTGAACTCAGATTTGATGGTTAGATTGAAGAAATTTAGCTTCACATTCATCGATTTAGCCCACGTGAACTCAGATTTGATGGTTAGATTGAAGAAATTTAGCTTCACATTCATCGATTTAGCCCACGTGAACTCAGATTTGATGGTTAGATTGAAGAAATTTAGCTTCACATTCATCGATTTAGCCCACGTGAACTCAGATTTGATGGTTAGATTGAAGAAATTTAGCTTCACATTCATCGATTTAGCCCACGTGAACTCAGATTTGATGGTTAGATTGAAGAAATTTAGCTTCACATTCATCGATTTAGCCCACGTGAACTCAGATTTGATGGTTAGATTGAAGAAATTTAGCTTCACATTCATCGATTTAGCCCACGTGAACTCAGATTTGATGGTTAGATTGAAGAAATTTAGCTTCACATTCATCGATTTAGCCCACGTGAACTCAGATTTGATGGTTAGATTGAAGAAATTTAGCTTCACATTCATCGATTTAGCCCACGTGAACTCAGATTTGATGGTTAGATTGAAGAAATTTAGCTTCACATTCATCGATTTAGCCCACGTGAACTCAGATTTGATGGTTAGATTGAAGAAATTTAGCTTCACATTCATCGATTTAGCCCACGTGAACTCAGATTTGATGGTTAGATTGAAGAAATTTAGCTTCACATTCATCGATTTAGCCCACGTGAACTCAGATTTGATGGTTAGATTGAAGAAATTTAGCTTCACATTCATCGATTTAGCCCACGTGAACTCAGATTTGATGGTTAGATTGAAGAAATTTAGCTTCACATTCATCGATTTAGCCCACGTGAACTCAGATTTGATGGTTAGATTGAAGAAATTTAGCTTCACATTCATCGATTTAGCCCACGTGAACTCAGATTTGATGGTTAGATTGAAGAAATTTAGCTTCACATTCATCGATTTAGCCCACGTGAACTCAGATTTGATGGTTAGATTGAAGAAATTTAGCTTCACATTCATCGATTTAGCCCACGTGAACTCAGATTTGATGGTTAGATTGAAGAAATTTAGCTTCACATTCATCGATTTAGCCCACGTGAACTCAGATTTGATGGTTAGATTGAAGAAATTTAGCTTCACATTCATCGATTTAGCCCACGTGAACTCAGATTTGATGGTTAGATTGAAGAAATTTAGCTTCACATTCATCGATTTAGCCCACGTGAACTCAGATTTGATGGTTAGATTGAAGAAATTTAGCTTCACATTCATCGATTTAGCCCACGTGAACTCAGATTTGATGGTTAGATTGAAGAAATTTAGCTTCACATTCATCGATTTAGCCCACGTGAACTCAGATTTGATGGTTAGATTGAAGAAATTTAGCTTCACATTCATCGATTTAGCCCACGTGAACTCAGATTTGATGGTTAGATTGAAGAAATTTAGCTTCACATTCATCGATTTAGCCCACGTGAACTCAGATTTGATGGTTAGATTGAAGAAATTTAGCTTCACATTCATCGATTTAGCCCACGTGAACTCAGATTTGATGGTTAGATTGAAGAAATTTAGCTTCACATTCATCGATTTAGCCCACGTGAACTCAGATTTGATGGTTAGATTGAAGAAATTTAGCTTCACATTCATCGATTTAGCCCACGTGAACTCAGATTTGATGGTTAGATTGAAGAAATTTAGCTTCACATTCATCGATTTAGCCCACGTGAACTCAGATTTGATGGTTAGATTGAAGAAATTTAGCTTCACATTCATCGATTTAGCCCACGTGAACTCAGATTTGATGGTTAGATTGAAGAAATTTAGCTTCACATTCATCGATTTAGCCCACGTGAACTCAGATTTGATGGTTAGATTGAAGAAATTTAGCTTCACATTCATCGATTTAGCCCACGTGAACTCAGATTTGATGGTTAGATTGAAGAAATTTAGCTTCACATTCATCGATTTAGCCCACGTGAACTCAGATTTGATGGTTAGATTGAAGAAATTTAGCTTCACATTCATCGATTTAGCCCACGTGAACTCAGATTTGATGGTTAGATTGAAGAAATTTAGCTTCACATTCATCGATTTAGCCCACGTGAACTCAGATTTGATGGTTAGATTGAAGAAATTTAGCTTCACATTCATCGATTTAGCCCACGTGAACTCAGATTTGATGGTTAGATTGAAGAAATTTAGCTTCACATTCATCGATTTAGCCCACGTGAACTCAGATTTGATGGTTAGATTGAAGAAATTTAGCTTCACATTCATCGATTTAGCCCACGTGAACTCAGATTTGATGGTTAGATTGAAGAAATTTAGCTTCACATTCATCGATTTAGCCCACGTGAACTCAGATTTGATGGTTAGATTGAAGAAATTTAGCTTCACATTCATCGATTTAGCCCACGTGAACTCAGATTTGATGGTTAGATTGAAGAAATTTAGCTTCACATTCATCGATTTAGCCCACGTGAACTCAGATTTGATGGTTAGATTGAAGAAATTTAGCTTCACATTCATCGATTTAGCCCACGTGAACTCAGATTTGATGGTTAGATTGAAGAAATTTAGCTTCACATTCATCGATTTAGCCCACGTGAACTCAGATTTGATGGTTAGATTGAAGAAATTTAGCTTCACATTCATCGATTTAGCCCACGTGAACTCAGATTTGATGGTTAGATTGAAGAAATTTAGCTTCACATTCATCGATTTAGCCCACGTGAACTCAGATTTGATGGTTAGATTGAAGAAATTTAGCTTCACATTCATCGATTTAGCCCACGTGAACTCAGATTTGATGGTTAGATTGAAGAAATTTAGCTTCACATTCATCGATTTAGCCCACGTGAACTCAGATTTGATGGTTAGATTGAAGAAATTTAGCTTCACATTCATCGATTTAGCCCACGTGAACTCAGATTTGATGGTTAGATTGAAGAAATTTAGCTTCACATTCATCGATTTAGCCCACGTGAACTCAGATTTGATGGTTAGATTGAAGAAATTTAGCTTCACATTCATCGATTTAGCCCACGTGAACTCAGATTTGATGGTTAGATTGAAGAAATTTAGCTTCACATTCATCGATTTAGCCCACGTGAACTCAGATTTGATGGTTAGATTGAAGAAATTTAGCTTCACATTCATCGATTTAGCCCACGTGAACTCAGATTTGATGGTTAGATTGAAGAAATTTAGCTTCACATTCATCGATTTAGCCCACGTGAACTCAGATTTGATGGTTAGATTGAAGAAATTTAGCTTCACATTCATCGATTTAGCCCACGTGAACTCAGATTTGATGGTTAGATTGAAGAAATTTAGCTTCACATTCATCGATTTAGCCCACGTGAACTCAGATTTGATGGTTAGATTGAAGAAATTTAGCTTCACATTCATCGATTTAGCCCACGTGAACTCAGATTTGATGGTTAGATTGAAGAAATTTAGCTTCACATTCATCGATTTAGCCCACGTGAACTCAGATTTGATGGTTAGATTGAAGAAATTTAGCTTCACATTCATCGATTTAGCCCACGTGAACTCAGATTTGATGGTTAGATTGAAGAAATTTAGCTTCACATTCATCGATTTAGCCCACGTGAACTCAGATTTGATGGTTAGATTGAAGAAATTTAGCTTCACATTCATCGATTTAGCCCACGTGAACTCAGATTTGATGGTTAGATTGAAGAAATTTAGCTTCACATTCATCGATTTAGCCCACGTGAACTCAGATTTGATGGTTAGATTGAAGAAATTTAGCTTCACATTCATCGATTTAGCCCACGTGAACTCAGATTTGATGGTTAGATTGAAGAAATTTAGCTTCACATTCATCGATTTAGCCCACGTGAACTCAGATTTGATGGTTAGATTGAAGAAATTTAGCTTCACATTCATCGATTTAGCCCACGTGAACTCAGATTTGATGGTTAGATTGAAGAAATTTAGCTTCACATTCATCGATTTAGCCCACGTGAACTCAGATTTGATGGTTAGATTGAAGAAATTTAGCTTCACATTCATCGATTTAGCCCACGTGAACTCAGATTTGATGGTTAGATTGAAGAAATTTAGCTTCACATTCATCGATTTAGCCCACGTGAACTCAGATTTGATGGTTAGATTGAAGAAATTTAGCTTCACATTCATCGATTTAGCCCACGTGAACTCAGATTTGATGGTTAGATTGAAGAAATTTAGCTTCACATTCATCGATTTAGCCCACGTGAACTCAGATTTGATGGTTAGATTGAAGAAATTTAGCTTCACATTCATCGATTTAGCCCACGTGAACTCAGATTTGATGGTTAGATTGAAGAAATTTAGCTTCACATTCATCGATTTAGCCCACGTGAACTCAGATTTGATGGTTAGATTGAAGAAATTTAGCTTCACATTCATCGATTTAGCCCACGTGAACTCAGATTTGATGGTTAGATTGAAGAAATTTAGCTTCACATTCATCGATTTAGCCCACGTGAACTCAGATTTGATGGTTAGATTGAAGAAATTTAGCTTCACATTCATCGATTTAGCCCACGTGAACTCAGATTTGATGGTTAGATTGAAGAAATTTAGCTTCACATTCATCGATTTAGCCCACGTGAACTCAGATTTGATGGTTAGATTGAAGAAATTTAGCTTCACATTCATCGATTTAGCCCACGTGAACTCAGATTTGATGGTTAGATTGAAGAAATTTAGCTTCACATTCATCGATTTAGCCCACGTGAACTCAGATTTGATGGTTAGATTGAAGAAATTTAGCTTCACATTCATCGATTTAGCCCACGTGAACTCAGATTTGATGGTTAGATTGAAGAAATTTAGCTTCACATTCATCGATTTAGCCCACGTGAACTCAGATTTGATGGTTAGATTGAAGAAATTTAGCTTCACATTCATCGATTTAGCCCACGTGAACTCAGATTTGATGGTTAGATTGAAGAAATTTAGCTTCACATTCATCGATTTAGCCCACGTGAACTCAGATTTGATGGTTAGATTGAAGAAATTTAGCTTCACATTCATCGATTTAGCCCACGTGAACTCAGATTTGATGGTTAGATTGAAGAAATTTAGCTTCACATTCATCGATTTAGCCCACGTGAACTCAGATTTGATGGTTAGATTGAAGAAATTTAGCTTCACATTCATCGATTTAGCCCACGTGAACTCAGATTTGATGGTTAGATTGAAGAAATTTAGCTTCACATTCATCGATTTAGCCCACGTGAACTCAGATTTGATGGTTAGATTGAAGAAATTTAGCTTCACATTCATCGATTTAGCCCACGTGAACTCAGATTTGATGGTTAGATTGAAGAAATTTAGCTTCACATTCATCGATTTAGCCCACGTGAACTCAGATTTGATGGTTAGATTGAAGAAATTTAGCTTCACATTCATCGATTTAGCCCACGTGAACTCAGATTTGATGGTTAGATTGAAGAAATTTAGCTTCACATTCATCGATTTAGCCCACGTGAACTCAGATTTGATGGTTAGATTGAAGAAATTTAGCTTCACATTCATCGATTTAGCCCACGTGAACTCAGATTTGATGGTTAGATTGAAGAAATTTAGCTTCACATTCATCGATTTAGCCCACGTGAACTCAGATTTGATGGTTAGATTGAAGAAATTTAGCTTCACATTCATCGATTTAGCCCACGTGAACTCAGATTTGATGGTTAGATTGAAGAAATTTAGCTTCACATTCATCGATTTAGCCCACGTGAACTCAGATTTGATGGTTAGATTGAAGAAATTTAGCTTCACATTCATCGATTTAGCCCACGTGAACTCAGATTTGATGGTTAGATTGAAGAAATTTAGCTTCACATTCATCGATTTAGCCCACGTGAACTCAGATTTGATGGTTAGATTGAAGAAATTTAGCTTCACATTCATCGATTTAGCCCAC
Source organism: Taenia multiceps (assembly GCA_001923025.3). NCBI lineage: Eukaryota > Metazoa > Platyhelminthes > Cestoda > Cyclophyllidea > Taeniidae > Taenia > Taenia multiceps. The sequence goes on from MRSW03000613.1 coordinate 17,837, forward strand.
GTGAACTCAGATTTGATGGTTAGATTGAAGAAATTTAGCTTCACATTCATCGATTTAGCCCACGTGAACTCAGATTTGATGGTTAGATTGAAGAAATTTAGCTTCACATTCATCGATTTAGCCCACGTGAACTCAGATTTGATGGTTAGATTGAAGAAATTTAGCTTCACATTCATCGATTTAGCCCACGTGAACTCAGATTTGATGGTTAGATTGAAGAAATTTAGCTTCACATTCATCGATTTAGCCCACGTGAACTCAGATTTGATGGTTAGATTGAAGAAATTTAGCTTCACATTCATCGATTTAGCCCACGTGAACTCAGATTTGATGGTTAGATTGAAGAAATTTAGCTTCACATTCATCGATTTAGCCCACGTGAACTCAGATTTGATGGTTAGATTGAAGAAATTTAGCTTCACATTCATCGATTTAGCCCACGTGAACTCAGATTTGATGGTTAGATTGAAGAAATTTAGCTTCACATTCATCGATTTAGCCCACGTGAACTCAGATTTGATGGTTAGATTGAAGAAATTTAGCTTCACATTCATCGATTTAGCCCACGTGAACTCAGATTTGATGGTTAGATTGAAGAAATTTAGCTTCACATTCATCGATTTAGCCCACGTGAACTCAGATTTGATGGTTAGATTGAAGAAATTTAGCTTCACATTCATCGATTTAGCCCACGTGAACTCAGATTTGATGGTTAGATTGAAGAAATTTAGCTTCACATTCATCGATTTAGCCCACGTGAACTCAGATTTGATGGTTAGATTGAAGAAATTTAGCTTCACATTCATCGATTTAGCCCACGTGAACTCAGATTTGATGGTTAGATTGAAGAAATTTAGCTTCACATTCATCGATTTAGCCCACGTGAACTCAGATTTGATGGTTAGATTGAAGAAATTTAGCTTCACATTCATCGATTTAGCCCACGTGAACTCAGATTTGATGGTTAGATTGAAGAAATTTAGCTTCACATTCATCGATTTAGCCCACGTGAACTCAGATTTGATGGTTAGATTGAAGAAATTTAGCTTCACATTCATCGATTTAGCCCACGTGAACTCAGATTTGATGGTTAGATTGAAGAAATTTAGCTTCACATTCATCGATTTAGCCCACGTGAACTCAGATTTGATGGTTAGATTGAAGAAATTTAGCTTCACATTCATCGATTTAGCCCACGTGAACTCAGATTTGATGGTTAGATTGAAGAAATTTAGCTTCACATTCATCGATTTAGCCCACGTGAACTCAGATTTGATGGTTAGATTGAAGAAATTTAGCTTCACATTCATCGATTTAGCCCACGTGAACTCAGATTTGATGGTTAGATTGAAGAAATTTAGCTTCACATTCATCGATTTAGCCCACGTGAACTCAGATTTGATGGTTAGATTGAAGAAATTTAGCTTCACATTCATCGATTTAGCCCACGTGAACTCAGATTTGATGGTTAGATTGAAGAAATTTAGCTTCACATTCATCGATTTAGCCCACGTGAACTCAGATTTGATGGTTAGATTGAAGAAATTTAGCTTCACATTCATCGATTTAGCCCACGTGAACTCAGATTTGATGGTTAGATTGAAGAAATTTAGCTTCACATTCATCGATTTAGCCCACGTGAACTCAGATTTGATGGTTAGATTGAAGAAATTTAGCTTCACATTCATCGATTTAGCCCACGTGAACTCAGATTTGATGGTTAGATTGAAGAAATTTAGCTTCACATTCATCGATTTAGCCCACGTGAACTCAGATTTGATGGTTAGATTGAAGAAATTTAGCTTCACATTCATCGATTTAGCCCACGTGAACTCAGATTTGATGGTTAGATTGAAGAAATTTAGCTTCACATTCATCGATTTAGCCCACGTGAACTCAGATTTGATGGTTAGATTGAAGAAATTTAGCTTCACATTCATCGATTTAGCCCACGTGAACTCAGATTTGATGGTTAGATTGAAGAAATTTAGCTTCACATTCATCGATTTAGCCCACGTGAACTCAGATTTGATGGTTAGATTGAAGAAATTTAGCTTCACATTCATCGATTTAGCCCACGTGAACTCAGATTTGATGGTTAGATTGAAGAAATTTAGCTTCACATTCATCGATTTAGCCCACGTGAACTCAGATTTGATGGTTAGATTGAAGAAATTTAGCTTCACATTCATCGATTTAGCCCACGTGAACTCAGATTTGATGGTTAGATTGAAGAAATTTAGCTTCACATTCATCGATTTAGCCCACGTGAACTCAGATTTGATGGTTAGATTGAAGAAATTTAGCTTCACATTCATCGATTTAGCCCACGTGAACTCAGATTTGATGGTTAGTTTGAAGAAATTTAGCTTCACATTCATCGATTTAGCCCACGTGAACTCAGATTTGATGGTTAGATTGAAGAAATTTAGCTTCACATTCATCGATTTAGCCCACGTGAACTCAGATTTGATGGTTAGATTGAAGAAATTTAGCTTCACATTCATCGATTTAGCCCACGTGAACTCAGATTTGATGGTTAGATTGAAGAAATTTAGCTTCACATTCATCGATTTAGCCCACGTGAACTCAGATTTGATGGTTAGATTGAAGAAATTTAGCTTCACATTCATCGATTTAGCCCACGTGAACTCAGATTTGATGGTTAGATTGAAGAAATTTAGCTTCACATTCATCGATTTAGCCCACGTGAACTCAGATTTGATGGTTAGATTGAAGAAATTTAGCTTCACATTCATCGATTTAGCCCACGTGAACTCAGATTTGATGGTTAGATTGAAGAAATTTAGCTTCACATTCATCGATTTAGCCCACGTGAACTCAGATTTGATGGTTAGATTGAAGAAATTTAGCTTCACATTCATCGATTTAGCCCACGTGAACTCAGATTTGATGGTTAGATTGAAGAAATTTAGCTTCACATTCATCGATTTAGCCCACGTGAACTCAGATTTGATGGTTAGATTGAAGAAATTTAGCTTCACATTCATCGATTTAGCCCACGTGAACTCAGATTTGATGGTTAGATTGAAGAAATTTAGCTTCACATTCATCGATTTAGCCCACGTGAACTCAGATTTGATGGTTAGATTGAAGAAATTTAGCTTCACATTCATCGATTTAGCCCACGTGAACTCAGATTTGATGGTTAGATTGAAGAAATTTAGCTTCACATTCATCGATTTAGCCCACGTGAACTCAGATTTGATGGTTAGATTGAAGAAATTTAGCTTCACATTCATCGATTTAGCCCACGTGAACTCAGATTTGATGGTTAGATTGAAGAAATTTAGCTTCACATTCATCGATTTAGCCCACGTGAACTCAGATTTGATGGTTAGATTGAAGAAATTTAGCTTCACATTCATCGATTTAGCCCACGTGAACTCAGATTTGATGGTTAGATTGAAGAAATTTAGCTTCACATTCATCGATTTAGCCCACGTGAACTCAGATTTGATGGTTAGATTGAAGAAATTTAGCTTCACATTCATCGATTTAGCCCACGTGAACTCAGATTTGATGGTTAGATTGAAGAAATTTAGCTTCACATTCATCGATTTAGCCCACGTGAACTCAGATTTGATGGTTAGATTGAAGAAATTTAGCTTCACATTCATCGATTTAGCCCACGTGAACTCAGATTTGATGGTTAGATTGAAGAAATTTAGCTTCACATTCATCGATTTAGCCCACGTGAACTCAGATTTGATGGTTAGATTGAAGAAATTTAGCTTCACATTCATCGATTTAGCCCACGTGAACTCAGATTTGATGGTTAGATTGAAGAAATTTAGCTTCACATTCATCGATTTAGCCCACGTGAACTCAGATTTGATGGTTAGATTGAAGAAATTTAGCTTCACATTCATCGATTTAGCCCACGTGAACTCAGATTTGATGGTTAGATTGAAGAAATTTAGCTTCACATTCATCGATTTAGCCCACGTGAACTCAGATTTGATGGTTAGATTGAAGAAATTTAGCTTCACATTCATCGATTTAGCCCACGTGAACTCAGATTTGATGGTTAGATTGAAGAAATTTAGCTTCACATTCATCGATTTAGCCCACGTGAACTCAGATTTGATGGTTAGATTGAAGAAATTTAGCTTCACATTCATCGATTTAGCCCACGTGAACTCAGATTTGATGGTTAGATTGAAGAAATTTAGCTTCACATTCATCGATTTAGCCCACGTGAACTCAGATTTGATGGTTAGATTGAAGAAATTTAGCTTCACATTCATCGATTTAGCCCACGTGAACTCAGATTTGATGGTTAGATTGAAGAAATTTAGCTTCACATTCATCGATTTAGCCCACGTGAACTCAGATTTGATGGTTAGATTGAAGAAATTTAGCTTCACATTCATCGATTTAGCCCACGTGAACTCAGATTTGATGGTTAGATTGAAGAAATTTAGCTTCACATTCATCGATTTAGCCCACGTGAACTCAGATTTGATGGTTAGATTGAAGAAATTTAGCTTCACATTCATCGATTTAGCCCACGTGAACTCAGATTTGATGGTTAGATTGAAGAAATTTAGCTTCACATTCATCGATTTAGCCCACGTGAACTCAGATTTGATGGTTAGATTGAAGAAATTTAGCTTCACATTCATCGATTTAGCCCACGTGAACTCAGATTTGATGGTTAGATTGAAGAAATTTAGCTTCACATTCATCGATTTAGCCCACGTGAACTCAGATTTGATGGTTAGATTGAAGAAATTTAGCTTCACATTCATCGATTTAGCCCACGTGAACTCAGATTTGATGGTTAGATTGAAGAAATTTAGCTTCACATTCATCGATTTAGCCCACGTGAACTCAGATTTGATGGTTAGATTGAAGAAATTTAGCTTCACATTCATCGATTTAGCCCACGTGAACTCAGATTTGATGGTTAGATTGAAGAAATTTAGCTTCACATTCATCGATTTAGCCCACGTGAACTCAGATTTGATGGTTAGATTGAAGAAATTTAGCTTCACATTCATCGATTTAGCCCACGTGAACTCAGATTTGATGGTTAGATTGAAGAAATTTAGCTTCACATTCATCGATTTAGCCCACGTGAACTCAGATTTGATGGTTAGATTGAAGAAATTTAGCTTCACATTCATCGATTTAGCCCACGTGAACTCAGATTTGATGGTTAGATTGAAGAAATTTAGCTTCACATTCATCGATTTAGCCCACGTGAACTCAGATTTGATGGTTAGATTGAAGAAATTTAGCTTCACATTCATCGATTTAGCCCACGTGAACTCAGATTTGATGGTTAGATTGAAGAAATTTAGCTTCACATTCATCGATTTAGCCCACGTGAACTCAGATTTGATGGTTAGATTGAAGAAATTTAGCTTCACATTCATCGATTTAGCCCACGTGAACTCAGATTTGATGGTTAGATTGAAGAAATTTAGCTTCACATTCATCGATTTAGCCCACGTGAACTCAGATTTGATGGTTAGATTGAAGAAATTTAGCTTCACATTCATCGATTTAGCCCACGTGAACTCAGATTTGATGGTTAGATTGAAGAAATTTAGCTTCACATTCATCGATTTAGCCCACGTGAACTCAGATTTGATGGTTAGATTGAAGAAATTTAGCTTCACATTCATCGATTTAGCCCACGTGAACTCAGATTTGATGGTTAGATTGAAGAAATTTAGCTTCACATTCATCGATTTAGCCCACGTGAACTCAGATTTGATGGTTAGATTGAAGAAATTTAGCTTCACATTCATCGATTTAGCCCACGTGAACTCAGATTTGATGGTTAGATTGAAGAAATTTAGCTTCACATTCATCGATTTAGCCCACGTGAACTCAGATTTGATGGTTAGATTGAAGAAATTTAGCTTCACATTCATCGATTTAGCCCACGTGAACTCAGATTTGATGGTTAGATTGAAGAAATTTAGCTTCACATTCATCGATTTAGCCCACGTGAACTCAGATTTGATGGTTAGATTGAAGAAATTTAGCTTCACATTCATCGATTTAGCCCACGTGAACTCAGATTTGATGGTTAGATTGAAGAAATTTAGCTTCACATTCATCGATTTAGCCCACGTGAACTCAGATTTGATGGTTAGATTGAAGAAATTTAGCTTCACATTCATCGATTTAGCCCACGTGAACTCAGATTTGATGGTTAGATTGAAGAAATTTAGCTTCACATTCATCGATTTAGCCCACGTGAACTCAGATTTGATGGTTAGATTGAAGAAATTTAGCTTCACATTCATCGATTTAGCCCACGTGAACTCAGATTTGATGGTTAGATTGAAGAAATTTAGCTTCACATTCATCGATTTAGCCCACGTGAACTCAGATTTGATGGTTAGATTGAAGAAATTTAGCTTCACATTCATCGATTTAGCCCACGTGAACTCAGATTTGATGGTTAGATTGAAGAAATTTAGCTTCACATTCATCGATTTAGCCCACGTGAACTCAGATTTGATGGTTAGATTGAAGAAATTTAGCTTCACATTCATCGATTTAGCCCACGTGAACTCAGATTTGATGGTTAGATTGAAGAAATTTAGCTTCACATTCATCGATTTAGCCCACGTGAACTCAGATTTGATGGTTAGATTGAAGAAATTTAGCTTCACATTCATCGATTTAGCCCACGTGAACTCAGATTTGATGGTTAGATTGAAGAAATTTAGCTTCACATTCATCGATTTAGCCCACGTGAACTCAGATTTGATGGTTAGATTGAAGAAATTTAGCTTCACATTCATCGATTTAGCCCACGTGAACTCAGATTTGATGGTTAGATTGAAGAAATTTAGCTTCACATTCATCGATTTAGCCCACGTGAACTCAGATTTGATGGTTAGATTGAAGAAATTTAGCTTCACATTCATCGATTTAGCCCACGTGAACTCAGATTTGATGGTTAGATTGAAGAAATTTAGCTTCACATTCATCGATTTAGCCCACGTGAACTCAGATTTGATGGTTAGATTGAAGAAATTTAGCTTCACATTCATCGATTTAGCCCACGTGAACTCAGATTTGATGGTTAGATTGAAGAAATTTAGCTTCACATTCATCGATTTAGCCCACGTGAACTCAGATTTGATGGTTAGATTGAAGAAATTTAGCTTCACATTCATCGATTTAGCCCACGTGAACTCAGATTTGATGGTTAGATTGAAGAAATTTAGCTTCACATTCATCGATTTAGCCCACGTGAACTCAGATTTGATGGTTAGATTGAAGAAATTTAGCTTCACATTCATCGATTTAGCCCACGTGAACTCAGATTTGATGGTTAGATTGAAGAAATTTAGCTTCACATTCATCGATTTAGCCCACGTGAACTCAGATTTGATGGTTAGATTGAAGAAATTTAGCTTCACATTCATCGATTTAGCCCACGTGAACTCAGATTTGATGGTTAGATTGAAGAAATTTAGCTTCACATTCATCGATTTAGCCCACGTGAACTCAGATTTGATGGTTAGATTGAAGAAATTTAGCTTCACATTCATCGATTTAGCCCACGTGAACTCAGATTTGATGGTTAGATTGAAGAAATTTAGCTTCACATTCATCGATTTAGCCCACGTGAACTCAGATTTGATGGTTAGATTGAAGAAATTTAGCTTCACATTCATCGATTTAGCCCACGTGAACTCAGATTTGATGGTTAGATTGAAGAAATTTAGCTTCACATTCATCGATTTAGCCCACGTGAACTCAGATTTGATGGTTAGATTGAAGAAATTTAGCTTCACATTCATCGATTTAGCCCACGTGAACTCAGATTTGATGGTTAGATTGAAGAAATTTAGCTTCACATTCATCGATTTAGCCCACGTGAACTCAGATTTGATGGTTAGATTGAAGAAATTTAGCTTCACATTCATCGATTTAGCCCACGTGAACTCAGATTTGATGGTTAGATTGAAGAAATTTAGCTTCACATTCATCGATTTAGCCCACGTGAACTCAGATTTGATGGTTAGATTGAAGAAATTTAGCTTCACATTCATCGATTTAGCCCACGTGAACTCAGATTTGATGGTTAGATTGAAGAAATTTAGCTTCACATTCATCGATTTAGCCCACGTGAACTCAGATTTGATGGTTAGATTGAAGAAATTTAGCTTCACATTCATCGATTTAGCCCACGTGAACTCAGATTTGATGGTTAGATTGAAGAAATTTAGCTTCACATTCATCGATTTAGCCCACGTGAACTCAGATTTGATGGTTAGATTGAAGAAATTTAGCTTCACATTCATCGATTTAGCCCACGTGAACTCAGATTTGATGGTTAGATTGAAGAAATTTAGCTTCACATTCATCGATTTAGCCCACGTGAACTCAGATTTGATGGTTAGATTGAAGAAATTTAGCTTCACATTCATCGATTTAGCCCACGTGAACTCAGATTTGATGGTTAGATTGAAGAAATTTAGCTTCACATTCATCGATTTAGCCCACGTGAACTCAGATTTGATGGTTAGATTGAAGAAATTTAGCTTCACATTCATCGATTTAGCCCACGTGAACTCAGATTTGATGGTTAGATTGAAGAAATTTAGCTTCACATTCATCGATTTAGCCCACGTGAACTCAGATTTGATGGTTAGATTGAAGAAATTTAGCTTCACATTCATCGATTTAGCCCACGTGAACTCAGATTTGATGGTTAGATTGAAGAAATTTAGCTTCACATTCATCGATTTAGCCCACGTGAACTCAGATTTGATGGTTAGATTGAAGAAATTTAGCTTCACATTCATCGATTTAGCCCACGTGAACTCAGATTTGATGGTTAGATTGAAGAAATTTAGCTTCACATTCATCGATTTAGCCCACGTGAACTCAGATTTGATGGTTAGATTGAAGAAATTTAGCTTCACATTCATCGATTTAGCCCACGTGAACTCAGATTTGATGGTTAGATTGAAGAAATTTAGCTTCACATTCATCGATTTAGCCCACGTGAACTCAGATTTGATGGTTAGATTGAAGAAATTTAGCTTCACATTCATCGATTTAGCCCACGTGAACTCAGATTTGATGGTTAGATTGAAGAAATTTAGCTTCACATTCATCGATTTAGCCCACGTGAACTCAGATTTGATGGTTAGATTGAAGAAATTTAGCTTCACATTCATCGATTTAGCCCACGTGAACTCAGATTTGATGGTTAGATTGAAGAAATTTAGCTTCACATTCATCGATTTAGCCCACGTGAACTCAGATTTGATGGTTAGATTGAAGAAATTTAGCTTCACATTCATCGATTTAGCCCACGTGAACTCAGATTTGATGGTTAGATTGAAGAAATTTAGCTTCACATTCATCGATTTAGCCCACGTGAACTCAGATTTGATGGTTAGATTGAAGAAATTTAGCTTCACATTCATCGATTTAGCCCACGTGAACTCAGATTTGATGGTTAGATTGAAGAAATTTAGCTTCACATTCATCGATTTAGCCCACGTGAACTCAGATTTGATGGTTAGATTGAAGAAATTTAGCTTCACATTCATCGATTTAGCCCACGTGAACTCAGATTTGATGGTTAGATTGAAGAAATTTAGCTTCACATTCATCGATTTAGCCCACGTGAACTCAGATTTGATGGTTAGATTGAAGAAATTTAGCTTCACATTCATCGATTTAGCCCACGTGAACTCAGATTTGATGGTTAGATTGAAGAAATTTAGCTTCACATTCATCGATTTAGCCCACGTGAACTCAGATTTGATGGTTAGATTGAAGAAATTTAGCTTCACATTCATCGATTTAGCCCACGTGAACTCAGATTTGATGGTTAGATTGAAGAAATTTAGCTTCACATTCATCGATTTAGCCCACGTGAACTCAGATTTGATGGTTAGATTGAAGAAATTTAGCTTCACATTCATCGATTTAGCCCACGTGAACTCAGATTTGATGGTTAGATTGAAGAAATTTAGCTTCACATTCATCGATTTAGCCCACGTGAACTCAGATTTGATGGTTAGATTGAAGAAATTTAGCTTCACATTCATCGATTTAGCCCACGTGAACTCAGATTTGATGGTTAGATTGAAGAAATTTAGCTTCACATTCATCGATTTAGCCCACGTGAACTCAGATTTGATGGTTAGATTGAAGAAATTTAGCTTCACATTCATCGATTTAGCCCACGTGAACTCAGATTTGATGGTTAGATTGAAGAAATTTAGCTTCACATTCATCGATTTAGCCCACGTGAACTCAGATTTGATGGTTAGATTGAAGAAATTTAGCTTCACATTCATCGATTTAGCCCACGTGAACTCAGATTTGATGGTTAGATTGAAGAAATTTAGCTTCACATTCATCGATTTAGCCCACGTGAACTCAGATTTGATGGTTAGATTGAAGAAATTTAGCTTCACATTCATCGATTTAGCCCACGTGAACTCAGATTTGATGGTTAGATTGAAGAAATTTAGCTTCACATTCATCGATTTAGCCCACGTGAACTCAGATTTGATGGTTAGATTGAAGAAATTTAGCTTCACATTCATCGATTTAGCCCACGTGAACTCAGATTTGATGGTTAGATTGAAGAAATTTAGCTTCACATTCATCGATTTAGCCCACGTGAACTCAGATTTGATGGTTAGATTGAAGAAATTTAGCTTCACATTCATCGATTTAGCCCACGTGAACTCAGATTTGATGGTTAGATTGAAGAAATTTAGCTTCACATTCATCGATTTAGCCCACGTGAACTCAGATTTGATGGTTAGATTGAAGAAATTTAGCTTCACATTCATCGATTTAGCCCACGTGAACTCAGATTTGATGGTTAGATTGAAGAAATTTAGCTTCACATTCATCGATTTAGCCCACGTGAACTCAGATTTGATGGTTAGATTGAAGAAATTTAGCTTCACATTCATCGATTTAGCCCACGTGAACTCAGATTTGATGGTTAGATTGAAGAAATTTAGCTTCACATTCATCGATTTAGCCCACGTGAACTCAGATTTGATGGTTAGATTGAAGAAATTTAGCTTCACATTCATCGATTTAGCCCACGTGAACTCAGATTTGATGGTTAGATTGAAGAAATTTAGCTTCACATTCATCGATTTAGCCCACGTGAACTCAGATTTGATGGTTAGATTGAAGAAATTTAGCTTCACATTCATCGATTTAGCCCACGTGAACTCAGATTTGATGGTTAGATTGAAGAAATTTAGCTTCACATTCATCGATTTAGCCCACGTGAACTCAGATTTGATGGTTAGATTGAAGAAATTTAGCTTCACATTCATCGATTTAGCCCACGTGAACTCAGATTTGATGGTTAGATTGAAGAAATTTAGCTTCACATTCATCGATTTAGCCCACGTGAACTCAGATTTGATGGTTAGATTGAAGAAATTTAGCTTCACATTCATCGATTTAGCCCACGTGAACTCAGATTTGATGGTTAGATTGAAGAAATTTAGCTTCACATTCATCGATTTAGCCCACGTGAACTCAGATTTGATGGTTAGATTGAAGAAATTTAGCTTCACATTCATCGATTTAGCCCACGTGAACTCAGATTTGATGGTTAGATTGAAGAAATTTAGCTTCACATTCATCGATTTAGCCCACGTGAACTCAGATTTGATGGTTAGATTGAAGAAATTTAGCTTCACATTCATCGATTTAGCCCACGTGAACTCAGATTTGATGGTTAGATTGAAGAAATTTAGCTTCACATTCATCGATTTAGCCCACGTGAACTCAGATTTGATGGTTAGATTGAAGAAATTTAGCTTCACATTCTCGATTTAGCCCACGTGAACTCAGATTTGATGGTTAGATTGAAGAAATTTAGCTTCACATTCATCGATTTAGCCCACGTGAACTCAGATTTGATGGTTAGATTGAAGAAATTTAGCTTCACATTCATCGATTTAGCCCACGTGAACTCAGATTTGATGGTTAGATTGAAGAAATTTAGCTTCACATTCGTCGATTTAGCCCACGTGAACTCAGATTTGATGGTTAGATTGAAGAAGAAATTTAGCTTCACATTCATCGATTTAGCCCACGTGAACTCAGATTTGATGGTTAGATTGAAGAAATTTAGCTTCACATTCGATTTAGCCCACGTGAACTCAGATTTGATGGTTAGATTGAAGAAATTTAGCTTCACATTCATCGATTTAGCCCACGTGAACTCAGATTTGATGGTTAGATTGAAGAAATTTAGCTTCACATTCATCGATTTAGCCCACGTGAACTCAGATTTGATGGTTAGATTGAAGAAATTTAGCTTCACATTCTCGATTTAGCCCACGTGAACTCAGATTTGATGGTTAGATTGAAGAAATTTAGCTTCACATTCATCGATTTAGCCCACGTGAACTCAGATTTGATGGTTAGATTGAAGAAATTTAGCTTCACATTCATCGATTTAGCCCACGTGAACTCAGATTTGATGGTTAGATTGAAGAAATTTAGCTTCACATTCTCGATTTAGCCCACGTGAACTCAGATTTGATGGTTAGATTGAAGAAATTTAGCTTCACATTCATCGATTTAGCCCACGTGAACTCAGATTTGATGGTTAGATTGAAGAAATTTAGCTTCACATTCATCGATTTAGCCCACGTGAACTCAGATTTGATGGTTAGATTGAAGAAATTTAGCTTCACATTCATCGATTTAGCCCACGTGAACTCAGATTTGATGGTTAGATTGAAGAAATTTAGCTTCACATTCATCGATTTAGCCCACGTGAACTCAGATTTGATGGTTAGATTGAAGAAATTTAGCTTCACATTCATCGATTTAGCCCACGTGAACTCAGATTTGATGGTTAGATTGAAGAAATTTAGCTTCACATTCATCGATTTAGCCCACGTGAACTCAGATTTGATGGTTAGATTGAAGAAATTTAGCTTCACATTCATCGATTTAGCCCACGTGAACTCAGATTTGATGGTTAGATTGAAGAAATTTAGCTTCACATTCATCGATTTAGCCCACGTGAACTCAGATTTGATGGTTAGATTGAAGAAATTTAGCTTCATTCATCGATTTAGCCCACGTGAACTCAGATTTGATGGTTAGATTGAAGAAATTTAGCTTCACATTCATCGATTTAGCCCACGTGAACTCAGATTTGATGGTTAGATTGAAGAAATTTAGCTTCACATTCATCGATTTAGCCCACGTGAACTCAGATTTGATGGTTAGATTGAAGAAATTTAGCTTCACATTCATCGATTTAGCCCACGTGAACTCAGATTTGATGGTTAGATTGAAGAAATTTAGCTTCACATTCATCGATTTAGCCCACGTGAACTCAGATTTGATGGTTAGATTGAAGAAATTTAGCTTCACATTCATCGATTTAGCCCACGTGAACTCAGATTTGATGGTTAGATTGAAGAAATTTAGCTTCACATTCATCGATTTAGCCCACGTGAACTCAGATTTGATGGTTAGATTGAAGAAATTTAGCTTCACATTCATCGATTTAGCCCACGTGAACTCAGATTTGATGGTTAGATTGAAGAAATTTAGCTTCACATTCATCGATTTAGCCCACGTGAACTCAGATTTGATGGTTAGATTGAAGAATTTAGCTTCACATTCATCGATTTAGCCCACGTGAACTCAGATTTGATGGTTAGATTGAAGAAATTTAGCTTCACATTCATCGATTTAGCCCACGTGAACTCAGATTTGATGGTTAGATTGAAGAAATTTAGCTTCACATTCATCGATTTAGCCCACGTGAACTCAGATTTGATGGTTAGATTGAAGAAATTTAGCTTCACATTCGTCGATTTAGCCCACGTGAACTCAGATTTGATGGTTAGATTGAAGAAATTTAGCTTCACATTCATCGATTTAGCCCACGTGAACTCAGATTTGATGGTTAGATTGAAGAAATTTAGCTTCACATTCATCGATTTAGCCCACGTGAACTCAGATTTGATGGTTAGATTGAAGAAATTTAGCTTCACATTCATCGATTTAGCCCACGTGAACTCAGATTTGATGGTTAGATTGAAGAAATTTAGCTTCACATTCATCGATTTAGCCCACGTGAACTCAGATTTGATGGTTAGATTGAAGAAATTTAGCTTCACATTCATCGATTTAGCCCACGTGAACTCAGATTTGATGGTTAGATTGAAGAAATTTAGCTTCACATTCATCGATTTAGCCCACGTGAACTCAGATTTGATGGTTAGATTGAAGAAATTTAGCTTCACATTCTCGATTTAGCCCACGTGAACTCAGATTTGATGGTTAGATTGAAGAAATTTAGCTTCACATTCATCGATTTAGCCCACGTGAACTCAGATTTGATGGTTAGATTGAAGAATTTAGCTTCACATTCATCGATTTAGCCCACGTGAACTCAGATTTGATGGTTAGATTGAAGAAATTTAGCTTCACATTCATCGATTTAGCCCACGTGAACTCAGATTTGATGGTTAGATTGAAGAAAATTTAGCTTCACTTCATCGATTTAGCCCACGTGAACTCAGATTTGATGGTTAGATTGAAGAAATTTAGCTTCACATTCATCGATTTAGCCCACGTGAACTCAGATTTGATGGTTAGATTGAAGAAATTTAGCTTCACATTCCGATTTAGCCCACGTGAACTCAGATTTGATGGTTAGATTGAAGAATTTAGCTTCATTCATCGATTTAGCCCACGTGAACTCAGATTTGATGGTTAGATTGAAGAATTTAGCTTCACATTCATCGATTTAGCCCACGTGAACTCAGATTTGATGGTTAGATTGAAGAAATTTAGCTTCACATTCATCGATTTAGCCCACGTGAACTCAGATTTGATGGTTAGATTGAAGAATTTGCTTCACATTCATCGATTTAGCCCACGTGAACTCAGATTTGATGGTTAGATTGAAGAAATTTAGCTTCACATTCATCGATTTAGCCCACGTGAACTCAGATTTGATGGTTAGATTGAAGAATTTAGCTTCACATTCATCGATTTAGCCCACGTGAACTCAGATTTGATGGTTAGATTGAAGAAATTTAGCTTCACATTCATCGATTTAGCCCACGTGAACTCAGATTTGATGGTTAGATTGAAGAATTTAGCTTCACATTCATCGATTTAGCCCACGTGAACTCAGATTTGATGGTTAGATTGAAGAAATTTAGCTTCACATTCATCGATTTAGCCCACGTGAACTCAGATTTGATGGTTAGATTGAAGATATTTAGCTTCACATTCATCGATTTAGCCCACGTGAACTCAGATTTGATGGTTAGATTGAAGAAATTTAGCTTCACATTCATCGATTTAGCCCACGTGAACTCAGATTTGATGGTTAGATTGAAGAAATTTAGCTTCACATTCGTCGATTTAGCCCACGTGAACTCAGATTTGATGGTTAGATTGAAGAAATTTAGCTTCACATTCATCGATTTAGCCCACGTGAACTCAGATTTGATGGTTAGATTGAAGAAATTTAGCTTCACATTCATCGATTTAGCCCACGTGAACTCAGATTTTGATGGTTAGATTGAAGAAATTTAGCTTCACATTCATCGATTTAGCCCACGTGAACTCAGATTTGATGGTTGATTGAAGAAATTTAGCTTCACATTCATCGATTTAGCCCACGTGAACTCAGATTTGATGGTTAGATTGAAGAAATTTAGCTTCACATTCTCGATTTAGCCCACGTGAACTCAGATTTGATTTAGATTGAAGAAATTTAGCTTCACTTCATGATTTAGCCCACGTGAACTCAGATTTGATGGTTGATTGAAGAAATTTAGCTTCACATTCATCGATTTAGCCCACGTGAACTCAGATTTGATGGTTAGATTGAAGAAATTTAGCTTCACATTCATCGATTTAGCCCACGTGAACTCAGATTTGATGGTTAGATTGAAGAAATTTAGCTTCACATTCATCGATTTAGCCCACGTGAACTCAGATTTGATGGTTAGATTGAAGAAATTTAGCTTACATTCATCGATTTAGCCCACGTGAACTCAGATTTGATGGTTAGATTGAAGAATTTAGCTTCACGTCATCGATTTAGCCCACGTGAACTCAGATTTGATGGTTAGATTGAAGAAATTTAGCTTCACATTCATCGATTTAGCCACGTGAACTCAGATTGATGGTTAGATTGAAGAAATTTAGCTTCACATTCATCGATTTAGCCCACGTGAACTCAGATTTGATGGTTAGATTGAAGAAATTTAGCTTCCATTCATCGATTTAGCCCACGTGAACTCAATTTGATGGTTAGATTGAAGAAATTTAGCTTCACATTCTCGATTTAGCCCCGTGAACTCAGATTTGATGGTTAGATTGAAGAAATTTAGCTTCACTTCGTCGATTTAGCCCACGTGAACTCAGATTTGATGTTAATTGAAGAAATTTACTTCATTCTCGATTTAGCCCACGTGAACTCATATTTGATGGTTAGATTAAGAAATTAGCTTCACATTCTCGATTTAGCCCCTGAACTCAGATTTGATGGTTAGATTGAGAAATTTAGCTTCGCATTCGTCGATTTAGCCCACGTGAACTCAGATTTGATGGTTAGATTGAAGAAATTTAGCTTCACATTCATCGATTTAGCCCACGTGAACTCATATTGATGTTTAGATTGAAAATTTATTTAGCTTCATCGATTTAGCCCACGTGAACTCATTTGATGGTTAGATTGAAGAAATTTAGCTTCACATTCATCGATTTAGCCCACGTGAACTCAGATTTGATGGTTAGTTGAAGAAATTTACTTCACATTCATCGATTTAGCCCACGTGAACTCAGATTTGATGGTTAGATTGAGAAATTTAGCTTCACATTCATCGATTTAGCCCACGTGAACTCAGATTTGATGGTTATTGAAGAATTTAGCTTCACATCTCATCGATTTAGCCCACGTGAACTCAGATTTGATGGTTAGATTGAAAGAATTTAGCTTCACATTCATCGATTTAGCCCACGTGAACTCAGATTTGATGGTTAGATTGAAGAAATTTAGCTTCACATTCGATTAGCCCACGTGAACTCGATTTGATGGTAGTTGAAGAAATTTAGCTTCACATTCATCGATTTAGCCCACGTGAACTCAGATTTGATGGTTAGATGAAGAAATTTAGCTTCACATTTTCGATTTAGCCCACGTGAACTCAGATTTGATGGTTAGATTGAAGAAATTTAGCTTCACATTCATCGATTTAGCCCACGTGAACTCAGATTTGATGGTTAGATTGAAGAAATTTAGCTCACATTCCTCGATTTAGCCCACGTGAACTCATTTGATGGTTAGATTGAAGAAATTTAGCTTCACATTCATCGATTTAGCCCACGTGAACTCAGATTTGATGGTTAGAATTGAAGAAATTTAGCTTCACATTCCGATTTAGCCCACGTGAACTCAGATTTTGATGTTAGAATTGAAGAAATTTAGCTTCACATTCATCGATTTAGCCCACGTGAACTCAGATTTGATGGTTAGATTGAAGAAATTTAGCTTCGCATTCGTCGATTTAGCCCCGTGACCTCAGTGAACTCAGATTTGATGGTTAGATTGAAGAAATTTAGCTTCACATTCATCGATTTAGCCCACGTGAACTCAGATTTGATGGTTAGATTGAAGAAATTTAGCTTCACATTCGTCGATTTAGCCCACGTGAACTCAGATTTGATGGTTAGATTGAAGAAATTTAGCTTCACATTCATCGATTTAGCCCACGTGAACTCAGATTTGATGGTTAGATTGAAGAAATTTAGCTTCACATTCATCGATTTAGCCACGTGAACTCAGATTTGATGGTTAGATTGAAGAAATTTAGCTTCACATTCATCGATTTAGCCCACGTGAACTCAGATTTGATGGTTAGATTGAAGAAATTTAGCTTCACATTCATCGATTTAGCCCACGTGAACTCAGATTTGATGGTTAGATTGAAGAAATTTAGCTTCACATTCGTCGATTTAGCCCACGTGAACTCAGATTTGATGGTTAGATTGAAGAAATTTAGCTTCATTCATCGATTAGCCCACGTGAACTCAGATTTGATGGTTAGATTGAAGAAATTTAGCTTCACATTCATCGATTTAGCCCACGTGAACTCAGATTTGATGGTTAGATTGAAGAAATTTAGCTTCACATTCATCGATTTAGCCCACGTGAACTCAGATTTGATGGTTAGATTGAAGAAATTTAGCTTCACATTCATCGATTTAGCCCACGTGAACTCAGATTTGATGGTTAGATTGAAGAAATTTAGCTTTACATTCGTCGATTTAGCCCACGTGAACTCAGATTTGATGGTTAGATTGAAGAAATTTAGCTTCACATTCGTCGATTTAGCCCACGTGAACTCAGATTTGATGGTTAGATTGAAGAAATTTAGCTTCACATTCATCGATTTAGCCCACGTGAACTCAGATTGATGGTTAGATTGAAGAAATTTAGCTTCACATTCATCGATTTAGCCCACGTGAACTCAGATTTGATGGTTAGATTGAAGAAATTTAGCTTCACATTCATCGATTTAGCCCACGTGAACTCAGATTTGATGGTTAGATTGAAGAAATTTAGCTTCACATTCGTCGATTTAGCCCACGTGAACTCAGATTTGATGGTTAGATTGAAGAAATTTAGCTTCACATTCGTCGATTTAGCCCACGTGAACTCAGATTTGATGGTTAGATTGAAGAATTAGCTTCACATTCATCGATTTAGCCCACGTGAACTCAGATTTGATGGTTAGATTGAAGAAATTTAGCTTCACATTCATCGATTAGCCCACGTGAACTCAGATTTGATGGTTAGATTGAAGAAAATTTAGCTTCACATTCATCGATTTAGCCCACGTGAACTCAGATTTGATGGTTAGATTGAAGAAATTTAGCTTCACATTCATCGATTTAGCCCACGTGAACTCAGATTTGATGGTTAGATTGAAGAAGAAATTTAGCTTCACATTCGTCGATTTAGCCCACGTGAACTCAGATTTGATGGTTAGATTGAAGAAATTTAGCTTCACATTTCGATTTAGCCACGTGAACTCAGATTTGATGGTTAGATTGAAGAAATTTAGCTTCACATTCGTCGATTTAGCCACGTGAACTCAGATTTGATGGTTAGATTGAAGAATTTAGCTTCACATTCATCGATTTAGCCCACGTGAACTCAGATTTGATGGTTAGATTGAAGAAATTTAGCTTCACATTCATCGATTTAGCCCACGTGAACTCAGATTTGATGGTTAGATGAAGAAATTTAGCTTCACTTCGTCGATTTAGCCCACGTGAACTCAGATTTGATGGTTAGATTGAAGAAATTTAGCTTCACATTCATCGATTTAGCCCACGTGAACTCAGATTTGATGGTTAGATTGAAGAAATTTAGCTTCACATTCATCGATTTAGCCCACGTGAACTCAGATTTGATGGTTAGATTGAAGAAATTTAGCTTCACATTCGTCGATTTAGCCCACGTGAACTCAGATTTGATGGTTAGATTGAAGAAATTTAGCTTCACATCATCGATTAGCCCACGTGAACTCAGATTTGATGGTTAGATTGAAGAAATTTAGCTTCACATTTCGATTTAGCCCACGTGAACTCAGATTTGATGGTTAGATTGAAGAAATTTAGCTTCACATTCATCGATTTAGCCCACGTGAACTCAGATTGATGGTTAGATTGAAGAAATTTAGCTTCGCATTCATCGATTAGCCCACGTGAACTCAGATTTGATGGTTAGATGAAGAAATTTAGCTTCACATTCATCGATTTAGCCCACGTGAATCAGATTTGATGGTTAGATTGAAGAAATTTAGCTTCACATTCATCGATTTAGCCCACGTGAACTCAGATTTGATGGTTAGATTGAAGAAATTTAGCTTCACATTCATCGATTTAGCCCACGTGAACTCAGATTTGATGGTTAGATTGAAGAAATTAGCTTCACATTCATCGATTTAGCCCACGTGAACTCAGATTTGATGGTTAGATTGAAGAAATTTAGCTTCACATCGATTTAGCCCACGTGAACTCAGATTTGATGGTTAGATTGAAGAAATTTAGCTTCACATTTCGTTTAGCCCACGTGAACTCAGATTTGATGGTGATGAAGAGAAGAAATTAGCTTCACATTCGTCGATTTAGCCCACGTGAACTCAGATTTGATGGTTAGATTGAAGAAATTTAGCTTCACATTCGATTTAGCCACGTGAACTCAGATTTGATGGTTAGATTGAAGAAATTAGCTTCACATTCATCGATTTAGCCCACGTGAACTCAGATTGATGGTTAGATTGAAGAAATTTAGCTTCAACATTCATCGATTTTAGCCCACGTGAACTCAGATTTGATGGTAGATTGAAGAATTTAGCTCACATTCGTCGATTAGCCCACGTGAACTCAGATTTGATGGTTAGATTGAAG
>MRSW03000614.1:0-35223 GCA_001923025.3 Taenia multiceps
AAATTTACATTCGCGATTTAGCCCACGTGAACTCAGATTTGATGGTTAGATTGAAGAAATTTAGCTTCACATTCATCGATTTAGCCCACGTGAACTCAGATTTGATGGTTAGATTGAAGAAATTTAGCTTCACATTCATCGATTTAGCCCACGTGAACTCAGATTTGATGGTTAGATTGAAGAAATTTAGCTTCACATTCATCGATTTAGCCCACGTGAACTCAGATTTGATGGTTAGATTGAAGAAATTTAGCTTCACATTCATCGATTTAGCCACGTGAACTCAGATTTGATGGTTAGATTGAAGAAATTTAGCTTCACATTCATCGATTTAGCCCACGTGAACTCAGATTTGATGGTTAGATTGAAGAAATTTAGCTTCACATTCATCGATTTAGCCCACGTGAACTCAGATTTGATGGTTAGATTGAAGAAATTTAGCTTCATTCATCGATTTAGCCCACGTGAACTCAGATTTGATGGTTAGATTGAAGAAATTTAGCTTCATTCATCGATTTAGCCCACGTGAACTCAGATTTGATGGTTAGATTGAAGAAATTTAGCTTCACATTCATCGATTTAGCCCACGTGAACTCAGATTTGATGGTTAGATTGAAGAAATTTAGCTTCACATTCATCGATTTAGCCCACGTGAACTCAGATTTGATGGTTAGATTGAAGAAATTTAGCTTCACATTCATCGATTTAGCCCACGTGAACTCAGATTTGATGGTTAGATTGAAGAAATTTAGCTTCACATTCGTCGATTTAGCCCACGTGAACTCAGATTTGATGGTTAGATTGAAGAAATTTAGCTTCACATTCATCGATTTAGCCCACGTGAACTCAGATTTGATGGTTAGATTGAAGAAATTTAGCTTCACATTCATCGATTTAGCCCACGTGAACTCAGATTTGATGGTTAGATTGAAGAAATTTAGCTTCACATTCATCGATTTAGCCCACGTGAACTCAGATTTGATGGTTAGATTGAAGAAATTTAGCTTCACATTCATCGATTTAGCCCACGTGAACTCAGATTTGATGTTAGATTGAAGAAATTTAGCTTCACATTCATCGATTTAGCCCACGTGAACTCAGATTTGATGGTTAGATTGAAGAAATTTAGCTTCACATTCATCGATTTAGCCCACGTGAACTCAGATTTGATGGTTAGATTGAAGAAATTTAGCTTCACATTCATCGATTTAGCCCACGTGAACTCAGATTTGATGGTTAGATTGAAGAAATTTAGCTTCACATTCATCGATTTAGCCCACGTGAACTCAGATTTGATGGTTAGATTGAAGAAATTTAGCTTCACATTCATCGATTTAGCCCACGTGAACTCAGATTTGATGGTTAGATTGAAGAAATTTAGCTTCACATTCATCGATTTAGCCCACGTGAACTCAGATTTGATGGTTAGATTGAAGAAATTTAGCTTCACATTCATCGATTTAGCCCACGTGAACTCAGATTTGATGGTTAGATTGAAGAAATTTAGCTTCACATTCATCGATTTAGCCCACGTGAACTCAGATTTGATGGTTAGATTGAAGAAATTTAGCTTCACATTCATCGATTTAGCCCACGTGAACTCAGATTTGATGGTTAGATTGAAGAAATTTAGCTTCACATTCATCGATTTAGCCCACGTGAACTCAGATTTGATGGTTAGATTGAAGAAATTTAGCTTCACATTCATCGATTTAGCCCACGTGAACTCAGATTTGATGGTTAGATTGAAGAAATTTAGCTTCACATTCATCGATTTAGCCCACGTGAACTCAGATTTGATGGTTAGATTGAAGAAATTTAGCTTCACATTCATCGATTTAGCCCACGTGAACTCAGATTTGATGGTTAGATTGAAGAAATTTAGCTTCACATTCATCGATTTAGCCCACGTGAACTCAGATTTGATGGTTAGATTGAAGAAATTTAGCTTCACATTCATCGATTTAGCCCACGTGAACTCAGATTTGATGGTTAGATTGAAGAAATTTAGCTTCACATTCATCGATTTAGCCCACGTGAACTCAGATTTGATGGTTAGATTGAAGAAATTTAGCTTCACATTCATCGATTTAGCCCACGTGAACTCAGATTTGATGGTTAGATTGAAGAAATTTAGCTTCACATTCATCGATTTAGCCCACGTGAACTCAGATTTGATGGTTAGATTGAAGAAATTTAGCTTCACATTCATCGATTTAGCCCACGTGAACTCAGATTTGATGGTTAGATTGAAGAAATTTAGCTTCACATTCATCGATTTAGCCCACGTGAACTCAGATTTGATGGTTAGATTGAAGAAATTTAGCTTCACATTCATCGATTTAGCCCACGTGAACTCAGATTTGATGGTTAGATTGAAGAAATTTAGCTTCACATTCATCGATTTAGCCCACGTGAACTCAGATTTGATGGTTAGATTGAAGAAATTTAGCTTCACATTCATCGATTTAGCCCACGTGAACTCAGATTTGATGGTTAGATTGAAGAAATTTAGCTTCACATTCATCGATTTAGCCCACGTGAACTCAGATTTGATGGTTAGATTGAAGAAATTTAGCTTCACATTCATCGATTTAGCCCACGTGAACTCAGATTTGATGGTTAGATTGAAGAAATTTAGCTTCACATTCATCGATTTAGCCCACGTGAACTCAGATTTGATGGTTAGATTGAAGAAATTTAGCTTCACATTCATCGATTTAGCCCACGTGAACTCAGATTTGATGGTTAGATTGAAGAAATTTAGCTTCACATTCATCGATTTAGCCCACGTGAACTCAGATTTGATGGTTAGATTGAAGAAATTTAGCTTCACATTCATCGATTTAGCCCACGTGAACTCAGATTTGATGGTTAGATTGAAGAAATTTAGCTTCACATTCATCGATTTAGCCCACGTGAACTCAGATTTGATGGTTAGATTGAAGAAATTTAGCTTCACATTCATCGATTTAGCCCACGTGAACTCAGATTTGATGGTTAGATTGAAGAAATTTAGCTTCACATTCATCGATTTAGCCCACGTGAACTCAGATTTGATGGTTAGATTGAAGAAATTTAGCTTCACATTCGATTTAGCCCACGTGAACTCAGATTTGATGGTTAGATTGAAGAAATTTAGCTTCACATTCATCGATTTAGCCCACGTGAACTCAGATTTGATGGTTAGATTGAAGAAATTTAGCTTCACATTCATCGATTTAGCCCACGTGAACTCAGATTTGATGGTTAGATTGAAGAAATTTAGCTTCACATTCATCGATTTAGCCCACGTGAACTCAGATTTGATGGTTAGATTGAAGAAATTTAGCTTCACATTCATCGATTTAGCCCACGTGAACTCAGATTTGATGGTTAGATTGAAGAAATTTAGCTTCACATTCATCGATTTAGCCCACGTGAACTCAGATTTGATGGTTAGATTGAAGAAATTTAGCTTCACATTCATCGATTTAGCCCACGTGAACTCAGATTTGATGGTTAGATTGAAGAAATTTAGCTTCACATTCATCGATTTAGCCCACGTGAACTCAGATTTGATGGTTAGATTGAAGAAATTTAGCTTCACATTCATCGATTTAGCCCACGTGAACTCAGATTTGATGGTTAGATTGAAGAAATTTAGCTTCACATTCATCGATTTAGCCCACGTGAACTCAGATTTGATGGTTAGATTGAAGAAATTTAGCTTCACATTCATCGATTTAGCCCACGTGAACTCAGATTTGATGGTTAGATTGAAGAAATTTAGCTTCACATTCATCGATTTAGCCCACGTGAACTCAGATTTGATGGTTAGATTGAAGAAATTTAGCTTCACATTCATCGATTTAGCCCACGTGAACTCAGATTTGATGGTTAGATTGAAGAAATTTAGCTTCACATTCATCGATTTAGCCCACGTGAACTCAGATTTGATGGTTAGATTGAAGAAATTTAGCTTCACATTCATCGATTTAGCCCACGTGAACTCAGATTTGATGGTTAGATTGAAGAAATTTAGCTTCACATTCATCGATTTAGCCCACGTGAACTCAGATTTGATGGTTAGATTGAAGAAATTTAGCTTCACATTCATCGATTTAGCCCACGTGAACTCAGATTTGATGGTTAGATTGAAGAAATTTAGCTTCACATTCATCGATTTAGCCCACGTGAACTCAGATTTGATGGTTAGATTGAAGAAATTTAGCTTCACATTCATCGATTTAGCCCACGTGAACTCAGATTTGATGGTTAGATTGAAGAAATTTAGCTTCACATTCATCGATTTAGCCCACGTGAACTCAGATTTGATGGTTAGATTGAAGAAATTTAGCTTCACATTCATCGATTTAGCCCACGTGAACTCAGATTTGATGGTTAGATTGAAGAAATTTAGCTTCACATTCATCGATTTAGCCCACGTGAACTCAGATTTGATGGTTAGATTGAAGAAATTTAGCTTCACATTCATCGATTTAGCCCACGTGAACTCAGATTTGATGGTTAGATTGAAGAAATTTAGCTTCACATTCATCGATTTAGCCCACGTGAACTCAGATTTGATGGTTAGATTGAAGAAATTTAGCTTCACATTCATCGATTTAGCCCACGTGAACTCAGATTTGATGGTTAGATTGAAGAAATTTAGCTTCACATTCATCGATTTAGCCCACGTGAACTCAGATTTGATGGTTAGATTGAAGAAATTTAGCTTCACATTCATCGATTTAGCCCACGTGAACTCAGATTTGATGGTTAGATTGAAGAAATTTAGCTTCACATTCATCGATTTAGCCCACGTGAACTCAGATTTGATGGTTAGATTGAAGAAATTTAGCTTCACATTCATCGATTTAGCCCACGTGAACTCAGATTTGATGGTTAGATTGAAGAAATTTAGCTTCACATTCATCGATTTAGCCCACGTGAACTCAGATTTGATGGTTAGATTGAAGAAATTTAGCTTCACATTCATCGATTTAGCCCACGTGAACTCAGATTTGATGGTTAGATTGAAGAAATTTAGCTTCACATTCATCGATTTAGCCCACGTGAACTCAGATTTGATGGTTAGATTGAAGAAATTTAGCTTCACATTCATCGATTTAGCCCACGTGAACTCAGATTTGATGGTTAGATTGAAGAAATTTAGCTTCACATTCATCGATTTAGCCCACGTGAACTCAGATTTGATGGTTAGATTGAAGAAATTTAGCTTCACATTCATCGATTTAGCCCACGTGAACTCAGATTTGATGGTTAGATTGAAGAAATTTAGCTTCACATTCATCGATTTAGCCCACGTGAACTCAGATTTGATGGTTAGATTGAAGAAATTTAGCTTCACATTCATCGATTTAGCCCACGTGAACTCAGATTTGATGGTTAGATTGAAGAAATTTAGCTTCACATTCATCGATTTAGCCCACGTGAACTCAGATTTGATGGTTAGATTGAAGAAATTTAGCTTCACATTCATCGATTTAGCCCACGTGAACTCAGATTTGATGGTTAGATTGAAGAAATTTAGCTTCACATTCATCGATTTAGCCCACGTGAACTCAGATTTGATGGTTAGATTGAAGAAATTTAGCTTCACATTCATCGATTTAGCCCACGTGAACTCAGATTTGATGGTTAGATTGAAGAAATTTAGCTTCACATTCATCGATTTAGCCCACGTGAACTCAGATTTGATGGTTAGATTGAAGAAATTTAGCTTCACATTCATCGATTTAGCCCACGTGAACTCAGATTTGATGGTTAGATTGAAGAAATTTAGCTTCACATTCATCGATTTAGCCCACGTGAACTCAGATTTGATGGTTAGATTGAAGAAATTTAGCTTCACATTCATCGATTTAGCCCACGTGAACTCAGATTTGATGGTTAGATTGAAGAAATTTAGCTTCACATTCATCGATTTAGCCCACGTGAACTCAGATTTGATGGTTAGATTGAAGAAATTTAGCTTCACATTCATCGATTTAGCCCACGTGAACTCAGATTTGATGGTTAGATTGAAGAAATTTAGCTTCACATTCATCGATTTAGCCCACGTGAACTCAGATTTGATGGTTAGATTGAAGAAATTTAGCTTCACATTCATCGATTTAGCCCACGTGAACTCAGATTTGATGGTTAGATTGAAGAAATTTAGCTTCACATTCATCGATTTAGCCCACGTGAACTCAGATTTGATGGTTAGATTGAAGAAATTTAGCTTCACATTCATCGATTTAGCCCACGTGAACTCAGATTTGATGGTTAGATTGAAGAAATTTAGCTTCACATTCATCGATTTAGCCCACGTGAACTCAGATTTGATGGTTAGATTGAAGAAATTTAGCTTCACATTCATCGATTTAGCCCACGTGAACTCAGATTTGATGGTTAGATTGAAGAAATTTAGCTTCACATTCATCGATTTAGCCCACGTGAACTCAGATTTGATGGTTAGATTGAAGAAATTTAGCTTCACATTCATCGATTTAGCCCACGTGAACTCAGATTTGATGGTTAGATTGAAGAAATTTAGCTTCACATTCATCGATTTAGCCCACGTGAACTCAGATTTGATGGTTAGATTGAAGAAATTTAGCTTCACATTCATCGATTTAGCCCACGTGAACTCAGATTTGATGGTTAGATTGAAGAAATTTAGCTTCACATTCATCGATTTAGCCCACGTGAACTCAGATTTGATGGTTAGATTGAAGAAATTTAGCTTCACATTCATCGATTTAGCCCACGTGAACTCAGATTTGATGGTTAGATTGAAGAAATTTAGCTTCACATTCATCGATTTAGCCCACGTGAACTCAGATTTGATGGTTAGATTGAAGAAATTTAGCTTCACATTCATCGATTTAGCCCACGTGAACTCAGATTTGATGGTTAGATTGAAGAAATTTAGCTTCACATTCATCGATTTAGCCCACGTGAACTCAGATTTGATGGTTAGATTGAAGAAATTTAGCTTCACATTCATCGATTTAGCCCACGTGAACTCAGATTTGATGGTTAGATTGAAGAAATTTAGCTTCACATTCATCGATTTAGCCCACGTGAACTCAGATTTGATGGTTAGATTGAAGAAATTTAGCTTCACATTCATCGATTTAGCCCACGTGAACTCAGATTTGATGGTTAGATTGAAGAAATTTAGCTTCACATTCATCGATTTAGCCCACGTGAACTCAGATTTGATGGTTAGATTGAAGAAATTTAGCTTCACATTCATCGATTTAGCCCACGTGAACTCAGATTTGATGGTTAGATTGAAGAAATTTAGCTTCACATTCATCGATTTAGCCCACGTGAACTCAGATTTGATGGTTAGATTGAAGAAATTTAGCTTCACATTCATCGATTTAGCCCACGTGAACTCAGATTTGATGGTTAGATTGAAGAAATTTAGCTTCACATTCATCGATTTAGCCCACGTGAACTCAGATTTGATGGTTAGATTGAAGAAATTTAGCTTCACATTCATCGATTTAGCCCACGTGAACTCAGATTTGATGGTTAGATTGAAGAAATTTAGCTTCACATTCATCGATTTAGCCCACGTGAACTCAGATTTGATGGTTAGATTGAAGAAATTTAGCTTCACATTCATCGATTTAGCCCACGTGAACTCAGATTTGATGGTTAGATTGAAGAAATTTAGCTTCACATTCATCGATTTAGCCCACGTGAACTCAGATTTGATGGTTAGATTGAAGAAATTTAGCTTCACATTCATCGATTTAGCCCACGTGAACTCAGATTTGATGGTTAGATTGAAGAAATTTAGCTTCACATTCATCGATTTAGCCCACGTGAACTCAGATTTGATGGTTAGATTGAAGAAATTTAGCTTCACATTCATCGATTTAGCCCACGTGAACTCAGATTTGATGGTTAGATTGAAGAAATTTAGCTTCACATTCATCGATTTAGCCCACGTGAACTCAGATTTGATGGTTAGATTGAAGAAATTTAGCTTCACATTCATCGATTTAGCCCACGTGAACTCAGATTTGATGGTTAGATTGAAGAAATTTAGCTTCACATTCATCGATTTAGCCCACGTGAACTCAGATTTGATGGTTAGATTGAAGAAATTTAGCTTCACATTCATCGATTTAGCCCACGTGAACTCAGATTTGATGGTTAGATTGAAGAAATTTAGCTTCACATTCATCGATTTAGCCCACGTGAACTCAGATTTGATGGTTAGATTGAAGAAATTTAGCTTCACATTCATCGATTTAGCCCACGTGAACTCAGATTTGATGGTTAGATTGAAGAAATTTAGCTTCACATTCATCGATTTAGCCCACGTGAACTCAGATTTGATGGTTAGATTGAAGAAATTTAGCTTCACATTCATCGATTTAGCCCACGTGAACTCAGATTTGATGGTTAGATTGAAGAAATTTAGCTTCACATTCATCGATTTAGCCCACGTGAACTCAGATTTGATGGTTAGATTGAAGAAATTTAGCTTCACATTCATCGATTTAGCCCACGTGAACTCAGATTTGATGGTTAGATTGAAGAAATTTAGCTTCACATTCATCGATTTAGCCCACGTGAACTCAGATTTGATGGTTAGATTGAAGAAATTTAGCTTCACATTCATCGATTTAGCCCACGTGAACTCAGATTTGATGGTTAGATTGAAGAAATTTAGCTTCACATTCATCGATTTAGCCCACGTGAACTCAGATTTGATGGTTAGATTGAAGAAATTTAGCTTCACATTCATCGATTTAGCCCACGTGAACTCAGATTTGATGGTTAGATTGAAGAAATTTAGCTTCACATTCATCGATTTAGCCCACGTGAACTCAGATTTGATGGTTAGATTGAAGAAATTTAGCTTCACATTCATCGATTTAGCCCACGTGAACTCAGATTTGATGGTTAGATTGAAGAAATTTAGCTTCACATTCATCGATTTAGCCCACGTGAACTCAGATTTGATGGTTAGATTGAAGAAATTTAGCTTCACATTCATCGATTTAGCCCACGTGAACTCAGATTTGATGGTTAGATTGAAGAAATTTAGCTTCACATTCATCGATTTAGCCCACGTGAACTCAGATTTGATGGTTAGATTGAAGAAATTTAGCTTCACATTCATCGATTTAGCCCACGTGAACTCAGATTTGATGGTTAGATTGAAGAAATTTAGCTTCACATTCATCGATTTAGCCCACGTGAACTCAGATTTGATGGTTAGATTGAAGAAATTTAGCTTCACATTCATCGATTTAGCCCACGTGAACTCAGATTTGATGGTTAGATTGAAGAAATTTAGCTTCACATTCATCGATTTAGCCCACGTGAACTCAGATTTGATGGTTAGATTGAAGAAATTTAGCTTCACATTCATCGATTTAGCCCACGTGAACTCAGATTTGATGGTTAGATTGAAGAAATTTAGCTTCACATTCATCGATTTAGCCCACGTGAACTCAGATTTGATGGTTAGATTGAAGAAATTTAGCTTCACATTCATCGATTTAGCCCACGTGAACTCAGATTTGATGGTTAGATTGAAGAAATTTAGCTTCACATTCATCGATTTAGCCCACGTGAACTCAGATTTGATGGTTAGATTGAAGAAATTTAGCTTCACATTCATCGATTTAGCCCACGTGAACTCAGATTTGATGGTTAGATTGAAGAAATTTAGCTTCACATTCATCGATTTAGCCCACGTGAACTCAGATTTGATGGTTAGATTGAAGAAATTTAGCTTCACATTCATCGATTTAGCCCACGTGAACTCAGATTTGATGGTTAGATTGAAGAAATTTAGCTTCACATTCATCGATTTAGCCCACGTGAACTCAGATTTGATGGTTAGATTGAAGAAATTTAGCTTCACATTCATCGATTTAGCCCACGTGAACTCAGATTTGATGGTTAGATTGAAGAAATTTAGCTTCACATTCATCGATTTAGCCCACGTGAACTCAGATTTGATGGTTAGATTGAAGAAATTTAGCTTCACATTCATCGATTTAGCCCACGTGAACTCAGATTTGATGGTTAGATTGAAGAAATTTAGCTTCACATTCATCGATTTAGCCCACGTGAACTCAGATTTGATGGTTAGATTGAAGAAATTTAGCTTCACATTCATCGATTTAGCCCACGTGAACTCAGATTTGATGGTTAGATTGAAGAAATTTAGCTTCACATTCATCGATTTAGCCCACGTGAACTCAGATTTGATGGTTAGATTGAAGAAATTTAGCTTCACATTCATCGATTTAGCCCACGTGAACTCAGATTTGATGGTTAGATTGAAGAAATTTAGCTTCACATTCATCGATTTAGCCCACGTGAACTCAGATTTGATGGTTAGATTGAAGAAATTTAGCTTCACATTCATCGATTTAGCCCACGTGAACTCAGATTTGATGGTTAGATTGAAGAAATTTAGCTTCACATTCATCGATTTAGCCCACGTGAACTCAGATTTGATGGTTAGATTGAAGAAATTTAGCTTCACATTCATCGATTTAGCCCACGTGAACTCAGATTTGATGGTTAGATTGAAGAAATTTAGCTTCACATTCATCGATTTAGCCCACGTGAACTCAGATTTGATGGTTAGATTGAAGAAATTTAGCTTCACATTCATCGATTTAGCCCACGTGAACTCAGATTTGATGGTTAGATTGAAGAAATTTAGCTTCACATTCATCGATTTAGCCCACGTGAACTCAGATTTGATGGTTAGATTGAAGAAATTTAGCTTCACATTCATCGATTTAGCCCACGTGAACTCAGATTTGATGGTTAGATTGAAGAAATTTAGCTTCACATTCATCGATTTAGCCCACGTGAACTCAGATTTGATGGTTAGATTGAAGAAATTTAGCTTCACATTCATCGATTTAGCCCACGTGAACTCAGATTTGATGGTTAGATTGAAGAAATTTAGCTTCACATTCATCGATTTAGCCCACGTGAACTCAGATTTGATGGTTAGATTGAAGAAATTTAGCTTCACATTCATCGATTTAGCCCACGTGAACTCAGATTTGATGGTTAGATTGAAGAAATTTAGCTTCACATTCATCGATTTAGCCCACGTGAACTCAGATTTGATGGTTAGATTGAAGAAATTTAGCTTCACATTCATCGATTTAGCCCACGTGAACTCAGATTTGATGGTTAGATTGAAGAAATTTAGCTTCACATTCATCGATTTAGCCCACGTGAACTCAGATTTGATGGTTAGATTGAAGAAATTTAGCTTCACATTCATCGATTTAGCCCACGTGAACTCAGATTTGATGGTTAGATTGAAGAAATTTAGCTTCACATTCATCGATTTAGCCCACGTGAACTCAGATTTGATGGTTAGATTGAAGAAATTTAGCTTCACATTCATCGATTTAGCCCACGTGAACTCAGATTTGATGGTTAGATTGAAGAAATTTAGCTTCACATTCATCGATTTAGCCCACGTGAACTCAGATTTGATGGTTAGATTGAAGAAATTTAGCTTCACATTCATCGATTTAGCCCACGTGAACTCAGATTTGATGGTTAGATTGAAGAAATTTAGCTTCACATTCATCGATTTAGCCCACGTGAACTCAGATTTGATGGTTAGATTGAAGAAATTTAGCTTCACATTCATCGATTTAGCCCACGTGAACTCAGATTTGATGGTTAGATTGAAGAAATTTAGCTTCACATTCATCGATTTAGCCCACGTGAACTCAGATTTGATGGTTAGATTGAAGAAATTTAGCTTCACATTCATCGATTTAGCCCACGTGAACTCAGATTTGATGGTTAGATTGAAGAAATTTAGCTTCACATTCATCGATTTAGCCCACGTGAACTCAGATTTGATGGTTAGATTGAAGAAATTTAGCTTCACATTCATCGATTTAGCCCACGTGAACTCAGATTTGATGGTTAGATTGAAGAAATTTAGCTTCACATTCATCGATTTAGCCCACGTGAACTCAGATTTGATGGTTAGATTGAAGAAATTTAGCTTCACATTCATCGATTTAGCCCACGTGAACTCAGATTTGATGGTTAGATTGAAGAAATTTAGCTTCACATTCATCGATTTAGCCCACGTGAACTCAGATTTGATGGTTAGATTGAAGAAATTTAGCTTCACATTCATCGATTTAGCCCACGTGAACTCAGATTTGATGGTTAGATTGAAGAAATTTAGCTTCACATTCATCGATTTAGCCCACGTGAACTCAGATTTGATGGTTAGATTGAAGAAATTTAGCTTCACATTCATCGATTTAGCCCACGTGAACTCAGATTTGATGGTTAGATTGAAGAAATTTAGCTTCACATTCATCGATTTAGCCCACGTGAACTCAGATTTGATGGTTAGATTGAAGAAATTTAGCTTCACATTCATCGATTTAGCCCACGTGAACTCAGATTTGATGGTTAGATTGAAGAAATTTAGCTTCACATTCATCGATTTAGCCCACGTGAACTCAGATTTGATGGTTAGATTGAAGAAATTTAGCTTCACATTCATCGATTTAGCCCACGTGAACTCAGATTTGATGGTTAGATTGAAGAAATTTAGCTTCACATTCATCGATTTAGCCCACGTGAACTCAGATTTGATGGTTAGATTGAAGAAATTTAGCTTCACATTCATCGATTTAGCCCACGTGAACTCAGATTTGATGGTTAGATTGAAGAAATTTAGCTTCACATTCATCGATTTAGCCCACGTGAACTCAGATTTGATGGTTAGATTGAAGAAATTTAGCTTCACATTCATCGATTTAGCCCACGTGAACTCAGATTTGATGGTTAGATTGAAGAAATTTAGCTTCACATTCATCGATTTAGCCCACGTGAACTCAGATTTGATGGTTAGATTGAAGAAATTTAGCTTCACATTCATCGATTTAGCCCACGTGAACTCAGATTTGATGGTTAGATTGAAGAAATTTAGCTTCACATTCATCGATTTAGCCCACGTGAACTCAGATTTGATGGTTAGATTGAAGAAATTTAGCTTCACATTCATCGATTTAGCCCACGTGAACTCAGATTTGATGGTTAGATTGAAGAAATTTAGCTTCACATTCATCGATTTAGCCCACGTGAACTCAGATTTGATGGTTAGATTGAAGAAATTTAGCTTCACATTCATCGATTTAGCCCACGTGAACTCAGATTTGATGGTTAGATTGAAGAAATTTAGCTTCACATTCATCGATTTAGCCCACGTGAACTCAGATTTGATGGTTAGATTGAAGAAATTTAGCTTCACATTCATCGATTTAGCCCACGTGAACTCAGATTTGATGGTTAGATTGAAGAAATTTAGCTTCACATTCATCGATTTAGCCCACGTGAACTCAGATTTGATGGTTAGATTGAAGAAATTTAGCTTCACATTCATCGATTTAGCCCACGTGAACTCAGATTTGATGGTTAGATTGAAGAAATTTAGCTTCACATTCATCGATTTAGCCCACGTGAACTCAGATTTGATGGTTAGATTGAAGAAATTTAGCTTCACATTCATCGATTTAGCCCACGTGAACTCAGATTTGATGGTTAGATTGAAGAAATTTAGCTTCACATTCATCGATTTAGCCCACGTGAACTCAGATTTGATGGTTAGATTGAAGAAATTTAGCTTCACATTCATCGATTTAGCCCACGTGAACTCAGATTTGATGGTTAGATTGAAGAAATTTAGCTTCACATTCATCGATTTAGCCCACGTGAACTCAGATTTGATGGTTAGATTGAAGAAATTTAGCTTCACATTCATCGATTTAGCCCACGTGAACTCAGATTTGATGGTTAGATTGAAGAAATTTAGCTTCACATTCATCGATTTAGCCCACGTGAACTCAGATTTGATGGTTAGATTGAAGAAATTTAGCTTCACATTCATCGATTTAGCCCACGTGAACTCAGATTTGATGGTTAGATTGAAGAAATTTAGCTTCACATTCATCGATTTAGCCCACGTGAACTCAGATTTGATGGTTAGATTGAAGAAATTTAGCTTCACATTCATCGATTTAGCCCACGTGAACTCAGATTTGATGGTTAGATTGAAGAAATTTAGCTTCACATTCATCGATTTAGCCCACGTGAACTCAGATTTGATGGTTAGATTGAAGAAATTTAGCTTCACATTCATCGATTTAGCCCACGTGAACTCAGATTTGATGGTTAGATTGAAGAAATTTAGCTTCACATTCATCGATTTAGCCCACGTGAACTCAGATTTGATGGTTAGATTGAAGAAATTTAGCTTCACATTCATCGATTTAGCCCACGTGAACTCAGATTTGATGGTTAGATTGAAGAAATTTAGCTTCACATTCATCGATTTAGCCCACGTGAACTCAGATTTGATGGTTAGATTGAAGAAATTTAGCTTCACATTCATCGATTTAGCCCACGTGAACTCAGATTTGATGGTTAGATTGAAGAAATTTAGCTTCACATTCATCGATTTAGCCCACGTGAACTCAGATTTGATGGTTAGATTGAAGAAATTTAGCTTCACATTCATCGATTTAGCCCACGTGAACTCAGATTTGATGGTTAGATTGAAGAAATTTAGCTTCACATTCATCGATTTAGCCCACGTGAACTCAGATTTGATGGTTAGATTGAAGAAATTTAGCTTCACATTCATCGATTTAGCCCACGTGAACTCAGATTTGATGGTTAGATTGAAGAAATTTAGCTTCACATTCATCGATTTAGCCCACGTGAACTCAGATTTGATGGTTAGATTGAAGAAATTTAGCTTCACATTCATCGATTTAGCCCACGTGAACTCAGATTTGATGGTTAGATTGAAGAAATTTAGCTTCACATTCATCGATTTAGCCCACGTGAACTCAGATTTGATGGTTAGATTGAAGAAATTTAGCTTCACATTCATCGATTTAGCCCACGTGAACTCAGATTTGATGGTTAGATTGAAGAAATTTAGCTTCACATTCATCGATTTAGCCCACGTGAACTCAGATTTGATGGTTAGATTGAAGAAATTTAGCTTCACATTCATCGATTTAGCCCACGTGAACTCAGATTTGATGGTTAGATTGAAGAAATTTAGCTTCACATTCATCGATTTAGCCCACGTGAACTCAGATTTGATGGTTAGATTGAAGAAATTTAGCTTCACATTCATCGATTTAGCCCACGTGAACTCAGATTTGATGGTTAGATTGAAGAAATTTAGCTTCACATTCATCGATTTAGCCCACGTGAACTCAGATTTGATGGTTAGATTGAAGAAATTTAGCTTCACATTCATCGATTTAGCCCACGTGAACTCAGATTTGATGGTTAGATTGAAGAAATTTAGCTTCACATTCATCGATTTAGCCCACGTGAACTCAGATTTGATGGTTAGATTGAAGAAATTTAGCTTCACATTCATCGATTTAGCCCACGTGAACTCAGATTTGATGGTTAGATTGAAGAAATTTAGCTTCACATTCATCGATTTAGCCCACGTGAACTCAGATTTGATGGTTAGATTGAAGAAATTTAGCTTCACATTCATCGATTTAGCCCACGTGAACTCAGATTTGATGGTTAGATTGAAGAAATTTAGCTTCACATTCATCGATTTAGCCCACGTGAACTCAGATTTGATGGTTAGATTGAAGAAATTTAGCTTCACATTCATCGATTTAGCCCACGTGAACTCAGATTTGATGGTTAGATTGAAGAAATTTAGCTTCACATTCATCGATTTAGCCCACGTGAACTCAGATTTGATGGTTAGATTGAAGAAATTTAGCTTCACATTCATCGATTTAGCCCACGTGAACTCAGATTTGATGGTTAGATTGAAGAAATTTAGCTTCACATTCATCGATTTAGCCCACGTGAACTCAGATTTGATGGTTAGATTGAAGAAATTTAGCTTCACATTCATCGATTTAGCCCACGTGAACTCAGATTTGATGGTTAGATTGAAGAAATTTAGCTTCACATTCATCGATTTAGCCCACGTGAACTCAGATTTGATGGTTAGATTGAAGAAATTTAGCTTCACATTCATCGATTTAGCCCACGTGAACTCAGATTTGATGGTTAGATTGAAGAAATTTAGCTTCACATTCATCGATTTAGCCCACGTGAACTCAGATTTGATGGTTAGATTGAAGAAATTTAGCTTCACATTCATCGATTTAGCCCACGTGAACTCAGATTTGATGGTTAGATTGAAGAAATTTAGCTTCACATTCATCGATTTAGCCCACGTGAACTCAGATTTGATGGTTAGATTGAAGAAATTTAGCTTCACATTCATCGATTTAGCCCACGTGAACTCAGATTTGATGGTTAGATTGAAGAAATTTAGCTTCACATTCATCGATTTAGCCCACGTGAACTCAGATTTGATGGTTAGATTGAAGAAATTTAGCTTCACATTCATCGATTTAGCCCACGTGAACTCAGATTTGATGGTTAGATTGAAGAAATTTAGCTTCACATTCATCGATTTAGCCCACGTGAACTCAGATTTGATGGTTAGATTGAAGAAATTTAGCTTCACATTCATCGATTTAGCCCACGTGAACTCAGATTTGATGGTTAGATTGAAGAAATTTAGCTTCACATTCATCGATTTAGCCCACGTGAACTCAGATTTGATGGTTAGATTGAAGAAATTTAGCTTCACATTCATCGATTTAGCCCACGTGAACTCAGATTTGATGGTTAGATTGAAGAAATTTAGCTTCACATTCATCGATTTAGCCCACGTGAACTCAGATTTGATGGTTAGATTGAAGAAATTTAGCTTCACATTCATCGATTTAGCCCACGTGAACTCAGATTTGATGGTTAGATTGAAGAAATTTAGCTTCACATTCATCGATTTAGCCCACGTGAACTCAGATTTGATGGTTAGATTGAAGAAATTTAGCTTCACATTCATCGATTTAGCCCACGTGAACTCAGATTTGATGGTTAGATTGAAGAAATTTAGCTTCACATTCATCGATTTAGCCCACGTGAACTCAGATTTGATGGTTAGATTGAAGAAATTTAGCTTCACATTCATCGATTTAGCCCACGTGAACTCAGATTTGATGGTTAGATTGAAGAAATTTAGCTTCACATTCATCGATTTAGCCCACGTGAACTCAGATTTGATGGTTAGATTGAAGAAATTTAGCTTCACATTCATCGATTTAGCCCACGTGAACTCAGATTTGATGGTTAGATTGAAGAAATTTAGCTTCACATTCATCGATTTAGCCCACGTGAACTCAGATTTGATGGTTAGATTGAAGAAATTTAGCTTCACATTCATCGATTTAGCCCACGTGAACTCAGATTTGATGGTTAGATTGAAGAAATTTAGCTTCACATTCATCGATTTAGCCCACGTGAACTCAGATTTGATGGTTAGATTGAAGAAATTTAGCTTCACATTCATCGATTTAGCCCACGTGAACTCAGATTTGATGGTTAGATTGAAGAAATTTAGCTTCACATTCATCGATTTAGCCCACGTGAACTCAGATTTGATGGTTAGATTGAAGAAATTTAGCTTCACATTCATCGATTTAGCCCACGTGAACTCAGATTTGATGGTTAGATTGAAGAAATTTAGCTTCACATTCATCGATTTAGCCCACGTGAACTCAGATTTGATGGTTAGATTGAAGAAATTTAGCTTCACATTCATCGATTTAGCCCACGTGAACTCAGATTTGATGGTTAGATTGAAGAAATTTAGCTTCACATTCATCGATTTAGCCCACGTGAACTCAGATTTGATGGTTAGATTGAAGAAATTTAGCTTCACATTCATCGATTTAGCCCACGTGAACTCAGATTTGATGGTTAGATTGAAGAAATTTAGCTTCACATTCATCGATTTAGCCCACGTGAACTCAGATTTGATGGTTAGATTGAAGAAATTTAGCTTCACATTCATCGATTTAGCCCACGTGAACTCAGATTTGATGGTTAGATTGAAGAAATTTAGCTTCACATTCATCGATTTAGCCCACGTGAACTCAGATTTGATGGTTAGATTGAAGAAATTTAGCTTCACATTCATCGATTTAGCCCACGTGAACTCAGATTTGATGGTTAGATTGAAGAAATTTAGCTTCACATTCATCGATTTAGCCCACGTGAACTCAGATTTGATGGTTAGATTGAAGAAATTTAGCTTCACATTCATCGATTTAGCCCACGTGAACTCAGATTTGATGGTTAGATTGAAGAAATTTAGCTTCACATTCATCGATTTAGCCCACGTGAACTCAGATTTGATGGTTAGATTGAAGAAATTTAGCTTCACATTCATCGATTTAGCCCACGTGAACTCAGATTTGATGGTTAGATTGAAGAAATTTAGCTTCACATTCATCGATTTAGCCCACGTGAACTCAGATTTGATGGTTAGATTGAAGAAATTTAGCTTCACATTCATCGATTTAGCCCACGTGAACTCAGATTTGATGGTTAGATTGAAGAAATTTAGCTTCACATTCATCGATTTAGCCCACGTGAACTCAGATTTGATGGTTAGATTGAAGAAATTTAGCTTCACATTCATCGATTTAGCCCACGTGAACTCAGATTTGATGGTTAGATTGAAGAAATTTAGCTTCACATTCATCGATTTAGCCCACGTGAACTCAGATTTGATGGTTAGATTGAAGAAATTTAGCTTCACATTCATCGATTTAGCCCACGTGAACTCAGATTTGATGGTTAGATTGAAGAAATTTAGCTTCACATTCATCGATTTAGCCCACGTGAACTCAGATTTGATGGTTAGATTGAAGAAATTTAGCTTCACATTCATCGATTTAGCCCACGTGAACTCAGATTTGATGGTTAGATTGAAGAAATTTAGCTTCACATTCATCGATTTAGCCCACGTGAACTCAGATTTGATGGTTAGATTGAAGAAATTTAGCTTCACATTCATCGATTTAGCCCACGTGAACTCAGATTTGATGGTTAGATTGAAGAAATTTAGCTTCACATTCATCGATTTAGCCCACGTGAACTCAGATTTGATGGTTAGATTGAAGAAATTTAGCTTCACATTCATCGATTTAGCCCACGTGAACTCAGATTTGATGGTTAGATTGAAGAAATTTAGCTTCACATTCATCGATTTAGCCCACGTGAACTCAGATTTGATGGTTAGATTGAAGAAATTTAGCTTCACATTCATCGATTTAGCCCACGTGAACTCAGATTTGATGGTTAGATTGAAGAAATTTAGCTTCACATTCATCGATTTAGCCCACGTGAACTCAGATTTGATGGTTAGATTGAAGAAATTTAGCTTCACATTCATCGATTTAGCCCACGTGAACTCAGATTTGATGGTTAGATTGAAGAAATTTAGCTTCACATTCATCGATTTAGCCCACGTGAACTCAGATTTGATGGTTAGATTGAAGAAATTTAGCTTCACATTCATCGATTTAGCCCACGTGAACTCAGATTTGATGGTTAGATTGAAGAAATTTAGCTTCACATTCATCGATTTAGCCCACGTGAACTCAGATTTGATGGTTAGATTGAAGAAATTTAGCTTCACATTCATCGATTTAGCCCACGTGAACTCAGATTTGATGGTTAGATTGAAGAAATTTAGCTTCACATTCATCGATTTAGCCCACGTGAACTCAGATTTGATGGTTAGATTGAAGAAATTTAGCTTCACATTCATCGATTTAGCCCACGTGAACTCAGATTTGATGGTTAGATTGAAGAAATTTAGCTTCACATTCATCGATTTAGCCCACGTGAACTCAGATTTGATGGTTAGATTGAAGAAATTTAGCTTCACATTCATCGATTTAGCCCACGTGAACTCAGATTTGATGGTTAGATTGAAGAAATTTAGCTTCACATTCATCGATTTAGCCCACGTGAACTCAGATTTGATGGTTAGATTGAAGAAATTTAGCTTCACATTCATCGATTTAGCCCACGTGAACTCAGATTTGATGGTTAGATTGAAGAAATTTAGCTTCACATTCATCGATTTAGCCCACGTGAACTCAGATTTGATGGTTAGATTGAAGAAATTTAGCTTCACATTCATCGATTTAGCCCACGTGAACTCAGATTTGATGGTTAGATTGAAGAAATTTAGCTTCACATTCATCGATTTAGCCCACGTGAACTCAGATTTGATGGTTAGATTGAAGAAATTTAGCTTCACATTCATCGATTTAGCCCACGTGAACTCAGATTTGATGGTTAGATTGAAGAAATTTAGCTTCACATTCATCGATTTAGCCCACGTGAACTCAGATTTGATGGTTAGATTGAAGAAATTTAGCTTCACATTCATCGATTTAGCCCACGTGAACTCAGATTTGATGGTTAGATTGAAGAAATTTAGCTTCACATTCATCGATTTAGCCCACGTGA
This sequence comes from Taenia multiceps, assembly GCA_001923025.3. Lineage (NCBI taxonomy): Eukaryota > Metazoa > Platyhelminthes > Cestoda > Cyclophyllidea > Taeniidae > Taenia > Taenia multiceps. The sequence continues at coordinate 20,434 of MRSW03000614.1, forward strand.
ACTCAGATTTGATGGTTAGATTGAAGAAATTTAGCTTCACATTCATCGATTTAGCCCACGTGAACTCAGATTTGATGGTTAGATTGAAGAAATTTAGCTTCACATTCATCGATTTAGCCCACGTGAACTCAGATTTGATGGTTAGATTGAAGAAATTTAGCTTCACATTCATCGATTTAGCCCACGTGAACTCAGATTTGATGGTTAGATTGAAGAAATTTAGCTTCACATTCATCGATTTAGCCCACGTGAACTCAGATTTGATGGTTAGATTGAAGAAATTTAGCTTCACATTCATCGATTTAGCCCACGTGAACTCAGATTTGATGGTTAGATTGAAGAAATTTAGCTTCACATTCATCGATTTAGCCCACGTGAACTCAGATTTGATGGTTAGATTGAAGAAATTTAGCTTCACATTCATCGATTTAGCCCACGTGAACTCAGATTTGATGGTTAGATTGAAGAAATTTAGCTTCACATTCATCGATTTAGCCCACGTGAACTCAGATTTGATGGTTAGATTGAAGAAATTTAGCTTCACATTCATCGATTTAGCCCACGTGAACTCAGATTTGATGGTTAGATTGAAGAAATTTAGCTTCACATTCATCGATTTAGCCCACGTGAACTCAGATTTGATGGTTAGATTGAAGAAATTTAGCTTCACATTCATCGATTTAGCCCACGTGAACTCAGATTTGATGGTTAGATTGAAGAAATTTAGCTTCACATTCATCGATTTAGCCCACGTGAACTCAGATTTGATGGTTAGATTGAAGAAATTTAGCTTCACATTCATCGATTTAGCCCACGTGAACTCAGATTTGATGGTTAGATTGAAGAAATTTAGCTTCACATTCATCGATTTAGCCCACGTGAACTCAGATTTGATGGTTAGATTGAAGAAATTTAGCTTCACATTCATCGATTTAGCCCACGTGAACTCAGATTTGATGGTTAGATTGAAGAAATTTAGCTTCACATTCATCGATTTAGCCCACGTGAACTCAGATTTGATGGTTAGATTGAAGAAATTTAGCTTCACATTCATCGATTTAGCCCACGTGAACTCAGATTTGATGGTTAGATTGAAGAAATTTAGCTTCACATTCATCGATTTAGCCCACGTGAACTCAGATTTGATGGTTAGATTGAAGAAATTTAGCTTCACATTCATCGATTTAGCCCACGTGAACTCAGATTTGATGGTTAGATTGAAGAAATTTAGCTTCACATTCATCGATTTAGCCCACGTGAACTCAGATTTGATGGTTAGATTGAAGAAATTTAGCTTCACATTCATCGATTTAGCCCACGTGAACTCAGATTTGATGGTTAGATTGAAGAAATTTAGCTTCACATTCATCGATTTAGCCCACGTGAACTCAGATTTGATGGTTAGATTGAAGAAATTTAGCTTCACATTCATCGATTTAGCCCACGTGAACTCAGATTTGATGGTTAGATTGAAGAAATTTAGCTTCACATTCATCGATTTAGCCCACGTGAACTCAGATTTGATGGTTAGATTGAAGAAATTTAGCTTCACATTCATCGATTTAGCCCACGTGAACTCAGATTTGATGGTTAGATTGAAGAAATTTAGCTTCACATTCATCGATTTAGCCCACGTGAACTCAGATTTGATGGTTAGATTGAAGAAATTTAGCTTCACATTCATCGATTTAGCCCACGTGAACTCAGATTTGATGGTTAGATTGAAGAAATTTAGCTTCACATTCATCGATTTAGCCCACGTGAACTCAGATTTGATGGTTAGATTGAAGAAATTTAGCTTCACATTCATCGATTTAGCCCACGTGAACTCAGATTTGATGGTTAGATTGAAGAAATTTAGCTTCACATTCATCGATTTAGCCCACGTGAACTCAGATTTGATGGTTAGATTGAAGAAATTTAGCTTCACATTCATCGATTTAGCCCACGTGAACTCAGATTTGATGGTTAGATTGAAGAAATTTAGCTTCACATTCATCGATTTAGCCCACGTGAACTCAGATTTGATGGTTAGATTGAAGAAATTTAGCTTCACATTCATCGATTTAGCCCACGTGAACTCAGATTTGATGGTTAGATTGAAGAAATTTAGCTTCACATTCATCGATTTAGCCCACGTGAACTCAGATTTGATGGTTAGATTGAAGAAATTTAGCTTCACATTCATCGATTTAGCCCACGTGAACTCAGATTTGATGGTTAGATTGAAGAAATTTAGCTTCACATTCATCGATTTAGCCCACGTGAACTCAGATTTGATGGTTAGATTGAAGAAATTTAGCTTCACATTCATCGATTTAGCCCACGTGAACTCAGATTTGATGGTTAGATTGAAGAAATTTAGCTTCACATTCATCGATTTAGCCCACGTGAACTCAGATTTGATGGTTAGATTGAAGAAATTTAGCTTCACATTCATCGATTTAGCCCACGTGAACTCAGATTTGATGGTTAGATTGAAGAAATTTAGCTTCACATTCATCGATTTAGCCCACGTGAACTCAGATTTGATGGTTAGATTGAAGAAATTTAGCTTCACATTCATCGATTTAGCCCACGTGAACTCAGATTTGATGGTTAGATTGAAGAAATTTAGCTTCACATTCATCGATTTAGCCCACGTGAACTCAGATTTGATGGTTAGATTGAAGAAATTTAGCTTCACATTCATCGATTTAGCCCACGTGAACTCAGATTTGATGGTTAGATTGAAGAAATTTAGCTTCACATTCATCGATTTAGCCCACGTGAACTCAGATTTGATGGTTAGATTGAAGAAATTTAGCTTCACATTCATCGATTTAGCCCACGTGAACTCAGATTTGATGGTTAGATTGAAGAAATTTAGCTTCACATTCATCGATTTAGCCCACGTGAACTCAGATTTGATGGTTAGATTGAAGAAATTTAGCTTCACATTCATCGATTTAGCCCACGTGAACTCAGATTTGATGGTTAGATTGAAGAAATTTAGCTTCACATTCATCGATTTAGCCCACGTGAACTCAGATTTGATGGTTAGATTGAAGAAATTTAGCTTCACATTCATCGATTTAGCCCACGTGAACTCAGATTTGATGGTTAGATTGAAGAAATTTAGCTTCACATTCATCGATTTAGCCCACGTGAACTCAGATTTGATGGTTAGATTGAAGAAATTTAGCTTCACATTCATCGATTTAGCCCACGTGAACTCAGATTTGATGGTTAGATTGAAGAAATTTAGCTTCACATTCATCGATTTAGCCCACGTGAACTCAGATTTGATGGTTAGATTGAAGAAATTTAGCTTCACATTCATCGATTTAGCCCACGTGAACTCAGATTTGATGGTTAGATTGAAGAAATTTAGCTTCACATTCATCGATTTAGCCCACGTGAACTCAGATTTGATGGTTAGATTGAAGAAATTTAGCTTCACATTCATCGATTTAGCCCACGTGAACTCAGATTTGATGGTTAGATTGAAGAAATTTAGCTTCACATTCATCGATTTAGCCCACGTGAACTCAGATTTGATGGTTAGATTGAAGAAATTTAGCTTCACATTCATCGATTTAGCCCACGTGAACTCAGATTTGATGGTTAGATTGAAGAAATTTAGCTTCACATTCATCGATTTAGCCCACGTGAACTCAGATTTGATGGTTAGATTGAAGAAATTTAGCTTCACATTCATCGATTTAGTCCACGTGAACTCAGATTTGATGGTTAGATTGAAGAAATTTAGCTTCACATTCATCGATTTAGCCCACGTGAACTCAGATTTGATGGTTAGATTGAAGAAATTTAGCTTCACATTCATCGATTTAGCCCACGTGAACTCAGATTTGATGGTTAGATTGAAGAAATTTAGCTTCACATTCATCGATTTAGCCCACGTGAACTCAGATTTGATGGTTAGATTGAAGAAATTTAGCTTCACATTCATCGATTTAGCCCACGTGAACTCAGATTTGATGGTTAGATTGAAGAAATTTAGCTTCACATTCATCGATTTAGCCCACGTGAACTCAGATTTGATGGTTAGATTGAAGAAATTTAGCTTCACATTCATCGATTTAGCCCACGTGAACTCAGATTTGATGGTTAGATTGAAGAAATTTAGCTTCACATTCATCGATTTAGCCCACGTGAACTCAGATTTGATGGTTAGATTGAAGAAATTTAGCTTCACATTCATCGATTTAGCCCACGTGAACTCAGATTTGATGGTTAGATTGAAGAAATTTAGCTTCACATTCATCGATTTAGCCCACGTGAACTCAGATTTGATGGTTAGATTGAAGAAATTTAGCTTCACATTCATCGATTTAGCCCACGTGAACTCAGATTTGATGGTTAGATTGAAGAAATTTAGCTTCACATTCATCGATTTAGCCCACGTGAACTCAGATTTGATGGTTAGATTGAAGAAATTTAGCTTCACATTCATCGATTTAGCCCACGTGAACTCAGATTTGATGGTTAGATTGAAGAAATTTAGCTTCACATTCATCGATTTAGCCCACGTGAACTCAGATTTGATGGTTAGATTGAAGAAATTTAGCTTCACATTCATCGATTTAGCCCACGTGAACTCAGATTTGATGGTTAGATTGAAGAAATTTAGCTTCACATTCATCGATTTAGCCCACGTGAACTCAGATTTGATGGTTAGATTGAAGAAATTTAGCTTCACATTCATCGATTTAGCCCACGTGAACTCAGATTTGATGGTTAGATTGAAGAAATTTAGCTTCACATTCATCGATTTAGCCCACGTGAACTCAGATTTGATGGTTAGATTGAAGAAATTTAGCTTCACATTCATCGATTTAGCCCACGTGAACTCAGATTTGATGGTTAGATTGAAGAAATTTAGCTTCACATTCATCGATTTAGCCCACGTGAACTCAGATTTGATGGTTAGATTGAAGAAATTTAGCTTCACATTCATCGATTTAGCCCACGTGAACTCAGATTTGATGGTTAGATTGAAGAAATTTAGCTTCACATTCATCGATTTAGCCCACGTGAACTCAGATTTGATGGTTAGATTGAAGAAATTTAGCTTCACATTCATCGATTTAGCCCACGTGAACTCAGATTTGATGGTTAGATTGAAGAAATTTAGCTTCACATTCATCGATTTAGCCCACGTGAACTCAGATTTGATGGTTAGATTGAAGAAATTTAGCTTCACATTCATCGATTTAGCCCACGTGAACTCAGATTTGATGGTTAGATTGAAGAAATTTAGCTTCACATTCATCGATTTAGCCCACGTGAACTCAGATTTGATGGTTAGATTGAAGAAATTTAGCTTCACATTCATCGATTTAGCCCACGTGAACTCAGATTTGATGGTTAGATTGAAGAAATTTAGCTTCACATTCATCGATTTAGCCCACGTGAACTCAGATTTGATGGTTAGATTGAAGAAATTTAGCTTCACATTCATCGATTTAGCCCACGTGAACTCAGATTTGATGGTTAGATTGAAGAAATTTAGCTTCACATTCATCGATTTAGCCCACGTGAACTCAGATTTGATGGTTAGATTGAAGAAATTTAGCTTCACATTCATCGATTTAGCCCACGTGAACTCAGATTTGATGGTTAGATTGAAGAAATTTAGCTTCACATTCATCGATTTAGCCCACGTGAACTCAGATTTGATGGTTAGATTGAAGAAATTTAGCTTCACATTCATCGATTTAGCCCACGTGAACTCAGATTTGATGGTTAGATTGAAGAAATTTAGCTTCACATTCATCGATTTAGCCCACGTGAACTCAGATTTGATGGTTAGATTGAAGAAATTTAGCTTCACATTCATCGATTTAGCCCACGTGAACTCAGATTTGATGGTTAGATTGAAGAAATTTAGCTTCACATTCATCGATTTAGCCCACGTGAACTCAGATTTGATGGTTAGATTGAAGAAATTTAGCTTCACATTCATCGATTTAGCCCACGTGAACTCAGATTTGATGGTTAGATTGAAGAAATTTAGCTTCACATTCATCGATTTAGCCCACGTGAACTCAGATTTGATGGTTAGATTGAAGAAATTTAGCTTCACATTCATCGATTTAGCCCACGTGAACTCAGATTTGATGGTTAGATTGAAGAAATTTAGCTTCACATTCATCGATTTAGCCCACGTGAACTCAGATTTGATGGTTAGATTGAAGAAATTTAGCTTCACATTCATCGATTTAGCCCACGTGAACTCAGATTTGATGGTTAGATTGAAGAAATTTAGCTTCACATTCATCGATTTAGCCCACGTGAACTCAGATTTGATGGTTAGATTGAAGAAATTTAGCTTCACATTCATCGATTTAGCCCACGTGAACTCAGATTTGATGGTTAGATTGAAGAAATTTAGCTTCACATTCATCGATTTAGCCCACGTGAACTCAGATTTGATGGTTAGATTGAAGAAATTTAGCTTCACATTCATCGATTTAGCCCACGTGAACTCAGATTTGATGGTTAGATTGAAGAAATTTAGCTTCACATTCATCGATTTAGCCCACGTGAACTCAGATTTGATGGTTAGATTGAAGAAATTTAGCTTCACATTCATCGATTTAGCCCACGTGAACTCAGATTTGATGGTTAGATTGAAGAAATTTAGCTTCACATTCATCGATTTAGCCCACGTGAACTCAGATTTGATGGTTAGATTGAAGAAATTTAGCTTCACATTCATCGATTTAGCCCACGTGAACTCAGATTTGATGGTTAGATTGAAGAAATTTAGCTTCACATTCATCGATTTAGCCCACGTGAACTCAGATTTGATGGTTAGATTGAAGAAATTTAGCTTCACATTCATCGATTTAGCCCACGTGAACTCAGATTTGATGGTTAGATTGAAGAAATTTAGCTTCACATTCATCGATTTAGCCCACGTGAACTCAGATTTGATGGTTAGATTGAAGAAATTTAGCTTCACATTCATCGATTTAGCCCACGTGAACTCAGATTTGATGGTTAGATTGAAGAAATTTAGCTTCACATTCATCGATTTAGCCCACGTGAACTCAGATTTGATGGTTAGATTGAAGAAATTTAGCTTCACATTCATCGATTTAGCCCACGTGAACTCAGATTTGATGGTTAGATTGAAGAAATTTAGCTTCACATTCATCGATTTAGCCCACGTGAACTCAGATTTGATGGTTAGATTGAAGAAATTTAGCTTCACATTCATCGATTTAGCCCACGTGAACTCAGATTTGATGGTTAGATTGAAGAAATTTAGCTTCACATTCATCGATTTAGCCCACGTGAACTCAGATTTGATGGTTAGATTGAAGAAATTTAGCTTCACATTCATCGATTTAGCCCACGTGAACTCAGATTTGATGGTTAGATTGAAGAAATTTAGCTTCACATTCATCGATTTAGCCCACGTGAACTCAGATTTGATGGTTAGATTGAAGAAATTTAGCTTCACATTCATCGATTTAGCCCACGTGAACTCAGATTTGATGGTTAGATTGAAGAAATTTAGCTTCACATTCATCGATTTAGCCCACGTGAACTCAGATTTGATGGTTAGATTGAAGAAATTTAGCTTCACATTCATCGATTTAGCCCACGTGAACTCAGATTTGATGGTTAGATTGAAGAAATTTAGCTTCACATTCATCGATTTAGCCCACGTGAACTCAGATTTGATGGTTAGATTGAAGAAATTTAGCTTCACATTCATCGATTTAGCCCACGTGAACTCAGATTTGATGGTTAGATTGAAGAAATTTAGCTTCACATTCATCGATTTAGCCCACGTGAACTCAGATTTGATGGTTAGATTGAAGAAATTTAGCTTCACATTCATCGATTTAGCCCACGTGAACTCAGATTTGATGGTTAGATTGAAGAAATTTAGCTTCACATTCATCGATTTAGCCCACGTGAACTCAGATTTGATGGTTAGATTGAAGAAATTTAGCTTCACATTCATCGATTTAGCCCACGTGAACTCAGATTTGATGGTTAGATTGAAGAAATTTAGCTTCACATTCATCGATTTAGCCCACGTGAACTCAGATTTGATGGTTAGATTGAAGAAATTTAGCTTCACATTCATCGATTTAGCCCACGTGAACTCAGATTTGATGGTTAGATTGAAGAAATTTAGCTTCACATTCATCGATTTAGCCCACGTGAACTCAGATTTGATGGTTAGATTGAAGAAATTTAGCTTCACATTCATCGATTTAGCCCACGTGAACTCAGATTTGATGGTTAGATTGAAGAAATTTAGCTTCACATTCATCGATTTAGCCCACGTGAACTCAGATTTGATGGTTAGATTGAAGAAATTTAGCTTCACATTCATCGATTTAGCCCACGTGAACTCAGATTTGATGGTTAGATTGAAGAAATTTAGCTTCACATTCATCGATTTAGCCCACGTGAACTCAGATTTGATGGTTAGATTGAAGAAATTTAGCTTCACATTCATCGATTTAGCCCACGTGAACTCAGATTTGATGGTTAGATTGAAGAAATTTAGCTTCACATTCATCGATTTAGCCCACGTGAACTCAGATTTGATGGTTAGATTGAAGAAATTTAGCTTCACATTCATCGATTTAGCCCACGTGAACTCAGATTTGATGGTTAGATTGAAGAAATTTAGCTTCACATTCATCGATTTAGCCCACGTGAACTCAGATTTGATGGTTAGATTGAAGAAATTTAGCTTCACATTCATCGATTTAGCCCACGTGAACTCAGATTTGATGGTTAGATTGAAGAAATTTAGCTTCACATTCATCGATTTAGCCCACGTGAACTCAGATTTGATGGTTAGATTGAAGAAATTTAGCTTCACATTCATCGATTTAGCCCACGTGAACTCAGATTTGATGGTTAGATTGAAGAAATTTAGCTTCACATTCATCGATTTAGCCCACGTGAACTCAGATTTGATGGTTAGATTGAAGAAATTTAGCTTCACATTCATCGATTTAGCCCACGTGAACTCAGATTTGATGGTTAGATTGAAGAAATTTAGCTTCACATTCATCGATTTAGCCCACGTGAACTCAGATTTGATGGTTAGATTGAAGAAATTTAGCTTCACATTCATCGATTTAGCCCACGTGAACTCAGATTTGATGGTTAGATTGAAGAAATTTAGCTTCACATTCATCGATTTAGCCCACGTGAACTCAGATTTGATGGTTAGATTGAAGAAATTTAGCTTCACATTCATCGATTTAGCCCACGTGAACTCAGATTTGATGGTTAGATTGAAGAAATTTAGCTTCACATTCATCGATTTAGCCCACGTGAACTCAGATTTGATGGTTAGATTGAAGAAATTTAGCTTCACATTCATCGATTTAGCCCACGTGAACTCAGATTTGATGGTTAGATTGAAGAAATTTAGCTTCACATTCATCGATTTAGCCCACGTGAACTCAGATTTGATGGTTAGATTGAAGAAATTTAGCTTCACATTCATCGATTTAGCCCACGTGAACTCAGATTTGATGGTTAGATTGAAGAAATTTAGCTTCACATTCATCGATTTAGCCCACGTGAACTCAGATTTGATGGTTAGATTGAAGAAATTTAGCTTCACATTCATCGATTTAGCCCACGTGAACTCAGATTTGATGGTTAGATTGAAGAAATTTAGCTTCACATTCATCGATTTAGCCCACGTGAACTCAGATTTGATGGTTAGATTGAAGAAATTTAGCTTCACATTCATCGATTTAGCCCACGTGAACTCAGATTTGATGGTTAGATTGAAGAAATTTAGCTTCACATTCATCGATTTAGCCCACGTGAACTCAGATTTGATGGTTAGATTGAAGAAATTTAGCTTCACATTCATCGATTTAGCCCACGTGAACTCAGATTTGATGGTTAGATTGAAGAAATTTAGCTTCACATTCATCGATTTAGCCCACGTGAACTCAGATTTGATGGTTAGATTGAAGAAATTTAGCTTCACATTCATCGATTTAGCCCACGTGAACTCAGATTTGATGGTTAGATTGAAGAAATTTAGCTTCACATTCATCGATTTAGCCCACGTGAACTCAGATTTGATGGTTAGATTGAAGAAATTTAGCTTCACATTCATCGATTTAGCCCACGTGAACTCAGATTTGATGGTTAGATTGAAGAAATTTAGCTTCACATTCATCGATTTAGCCCACGTGAACTCAGATTTGATGGTTAGATTGAAGAAATTTAGCTTCACATTCATCGATTTAGCCCACGTGAACTCAGATTTGATGGTTAGATTGAAGAAATTTAGCTTCACATTCATCGATTTAGCCCACGTGAACTCAGATTTGATGGTTAGATTGAAGAAATTTAGCTTCACATTCATCGATTTAGCCCACGTGAACTCAGATTTGATGGTTAGATTGAAGAAATTTAGCTTCACATTCATCGATTTAGCCCACGTGAACTCAGATTTGATGGTTAGATTGAAGAAATTTAGCTTCACATTCATCGATTTAGCCCACGTGAACTCAGATTTGATGGTTAGATTGAAGAAATTTAGCTTCACATTCATCGATTTAGCCCACGTGAACTCAGATTTGATGGTTAGATTGAAGAAATTTAGCTTCACATTCATCGATTTAGCCCACGTGAACTCAGATTTGATGGTTAGATTGAAGAAATTTAGCTTCACATTCATCGATTTAGCCCACGTGAACTCAGATTTGATGGTTAGATTGAAGAAATTTAGCTTCACATTCATCGATTTAGCCCACGTGAACTCAGATTTGATGGTTAGATTGAAGAAATTTAGCTTCACATTCATCGATTTAGCCCACGTGAACTCAGATTTGATGGTTAGATTGAAGAAATTTAGCTTCACATTCATCGATTTAGCCCACGTGAACTCAGATTTGATGGTTAGATTGAAGAAATTTAGCTTCACATTCATCGATTTAGCCCACGTGAACTCAGATTTGATGGTTAGATTGAAGAAATTTAGCTTCACATTCATCGATTTAGCCCACGTGAACTCAGATTTGATGGTTAGATTGAAGAAATTTAGCTTCACATTCATCGATTTAGCCCACGTGAACTCAGATTTGATGGTTAGATTGAAGAAATTTAGCTTCACATTCATCGATTTAGCCCACGTGAACTCAGATTTGATGGTTAGATTGAAGAAATTTAGCTTCACATTCATCGATTTAGCCCACGTGAACTCAGATTTGATGGTTAGATTGAAGAAATTTAGCTTCACATTCATCGATTTAGCCCACGTGAACTCAGATTTGATGGTTAGATTGAAGAAATTTAGCTTCACATTCATCGATTTAGCCCACGTGAACTCAGATTTGATGGTTAGATTGAAGAAATTTAGCTTCACATTCATCGATTTAGCCCACGTGAACTCAGATTTGATGGTTAGATTGAAGAAATTTAGCTTCACATTCATCGATTTAGCCCACGTGAACTCAGATTTGATGGTTAGATTGAAGAAATTTAGCTTCACATTCATCGATTTAGCCCACGTGAACTCAGATTTGATGGTTAGATTGAAGAAATTTAGCTTCACATTCATCGATTTAGCCCACGTGAACTCAGATTTGATGGTTAGATTGAAGAAATTTAGCTTCACATTCATCGATTTAGCCCACGTGAACTCAGATTTGATGGTTAGATTGAAGAAATTTAGCTTCACATTCATCGATTTAGCCCACGTGAACTCAGATTTGATGGTTAGATTGAAGAAATTTAGCTTCACATTCATCGATTTAGCCCACGTGAACTCAGATTTGATGGTTAGATTGAAGAAATTTAGCTTCACATTCATCGATTTAGCCCACGTGAACTCAGATTTGATGGTTAGATTGAAGAAATTTAGCTTCACATTCATCGATTTAGCCCACGTGAACTCAGATTTGATGGTTAGATTGAAGAAATTTAGCTTCACATTCATCGATTTAGCCCACGTGAACTCAGATTGATGGTTAGATTGAAGAAATTTAGCTTCACATTCATCGATTTAGCCCACGTGAACTCAGATTTGATGGTTAGATTGAAGAAATTTAGCTTCACATTCATCGATTTAGCCCACGTGAACTCAGATTTGATGGGTTAGATTGAAGAAATTTAGCTTCACATTCATCGATTTAGCCCACGTGAACTCAGATTGATGGTTAGATTGAAGAAATTTAGCTTCACATTCATCGATTTAGCCCACGTGAACTCAGATTTGATGGTTAGATTGAAGAAATTTAGCTTCACATTCATCGATTTAGCCCACGTGAACTCAGATTTGATGGTTAGATTGAAGAAATTTAGCTTCACATTCATCGATTTAGCCCACGTGAACTCAGATTTGATGGTTAGATTGAAGAAATTTAGCTTCACATTCATCGATTTAGCCCACGTGAACTCAGATTTGATGGTTAGATTGAAGAAATTTAGCTTCACATTCATCGATTTAGCCCACGTGAACTCAGATTTGATGGTTAGATTGAAGAAATTTAGCTTCACATTCATCGATTTAGCCCACGTGAACTCAGATTTGATGGTTAGATTGAAGAAATTTAGCTTCACATTCATCGATTTAGCCCACGTGAACTCAGATTTGATGGTTAGATTGAAGAAATTTAGCTTCACATTCATCGATTTAGCCCACGTGAACTCAGATTTGATGGTTAGATTGAAGAAATTTAGCTTCACATTCATCGATTTAGCCCACGTGAACTCAGATTTGATGGTTAGATTGAAGAAATTTAGCTTCACATTCATCGATTTAGCCCACGTGAACTCAGATTTGATGGTTAGATTGAAGAAATTTAGCTTCACATTCATCGATTTAGCCCACGTGAACTCAGATTTGATGGTTAGATTGAAGAAATTTAGCTTCACATTCATCGATTTAGCCCACGTGAACTCAGATTTGATGGTTAGATTGAAGAAATTTAGCTTCACATTCATCGATTTAGCCCACGTGAACTCAGATTTGATGGTTAGATTGAAGAAATTTAGCTTCACATTCATCGATTTAGCCCACGTGAACTCAGATTTGATGGTTAGATTGAAGAAATTTAGCTTCACATTCATCGATTTAGCCCACGTGAACTCAGATTTGATGGTTAGATTGAAGAAATTTAGCTTCACATTCATCGATTTAGCCACGTGAACTCAGATTTGATGGTTAGATTGAGAGAAATTTAGCTTCACATTCATCGATTTAGCCCACGTGAACTCAGATTTGATGGTTAGATTGAAGAAATTTAGCTTCACATTCATCGATTTAGCCCACGTGAACTCAGATTTGATGGTTAGATTGAAGAAATTTAGCTTCACATTCATCGATTTAGCCCCCGTGAACTCAGATTTGATGGTTAGATTGAAGAAATTTAGCTTCACATTCATCGATTTAGCCCACGTGAACTCAGATTTGATGGTTAGATTGAAGAAATTTAGCTTCACATTCATCGATTTAGCCCACGTGAACTCAGATTTGATGGTTAGATTGAAGAATTAGCTTCACATTCATCGATTTAGCCCACGTGAACTCAGATTTGATGGTTAGATTGAAGAAATTTAGCTTCACATTCATCGATTTAGCCCACGTGAACTCAGATTTGATGGTTAGATTGAAGAAATTTAGCTTCATTCATCGATTTAGCCCACGTGAACTCAGATTTGATGGTTAGATTGAAGAAGAAATTTAGCTTCACATTCATCGATTTAGCCCACGTGAACTCAGATTTGATGGTTAGATTGAAGAAATTAGCTTCACATTCGTCGATTTAGCCCACGTGAACTCAGATTTGATGGTTAGATTGAAGAAATTTAGCTTCACATTCATCGATTTAGCCCACGTGAACTCAGATTTGATGGTTAGATTGAAGAAATTTAGCTTCACATTCATCGATTTAGCCACGTGAACTCAGATTTGATGGTTAGATTGAAGAAATTTAGCTTCACATTCATCGATTTAGCCCACGTGAACTCAGATTTGATGGTTAGATTGAAGAAATTTAGCTTCACATTCATCGATTTAGCCCACGTGAACTCAGATTTGATGGTTAGATGAAGAATTTAGCTTCACATTCATCGATTTAGCCCACGTGCACTCAGATTTGATGGTTAGATTGAAGAAATTTAGCTTCACATTCATCTCGATTTAGCCCACGTGACTCAGATTTGATGGTTAGATTGAAGAAATTTAGCTTCACATTCATCGATTTAGCCCACGTGCACTCAGATTTGATGGTTAGATTGAAGAAATTTAGCTTCACATTCATCGATTAGCCCACGTGAACTCAGATTTGATGGTTTAGATTGAGGAAATTTAGCTTCACATTCATCGATTTAGCCCACGTGAACTCAGATTTGATGGTTAGATTGAAGAAATTTAGCTTCACATTCATCGATTTAGCCCACGTGAACTCAGATTTGATGGTTAGATTGAAGAAATTTAGCTTCACATTCATCGATTTAGCCCACGTGAACTCAGATTTGATGGTTAGATTGAAGAAATTTAGCTTCACATTCATCGATTTAGCCCACGTGAACTCAGATTTGATGGTTAGATTGAAGAAATTTAGCTTCACATTCATCGATTTAGCCCACGTGAACTCAGATTTGATGTTCAGATTGAAGAAATTTAGCTTCACATTCATCGATTTAGCCCACGTGAACTCAGATTTGATGGTTAGATTGAAGAAATTTAGCTTCACATTCATCGATTAGCCCACGGGAACTCAGATTGATGGTTAGATTGAAGAAATTTGCTTCACATTCGTCGATTTAGCC
>MRSW03000615.1:0-32983 GCA_001923025.3 Taenia multiceps
AATCGATGAATGTGAAGCTAAATTTCTTCAATCTAACCATCAAATCTGAGTTCACGTGGGCTAAATCGATGAATGTGAAGCTAAATTTCTTCAATCTAACATCAAATCTGAGTTCACGTGGGCTAAATCGAGAATGTGAAGCTAAATTTTTCAATCTAACCATCAAATCTGAGTTCACGTGGGCTAAATCGATGAATGTGAAGCTAAATTTCTTCAATCTAACCATCAATCTGAGTTCACGTGGGCTAAATCGATGAATGTGAAGCTAAATTTCTTCAATCTAACATCAAATCTGAGTTCACGTGGGCTAAATCGATGAATGTGAAGCTAAATTTCTTCAATCTAACCATCAAATCTGAGTTCACGTGGGCTAAATCGATGAATGTGAAGCTAAATTTCTTCAATCTAACCCAATCTGAGTTACGTGGGCTAAATCGATGAATGTGAAGCTAAATTTCTTCAATCTAACATCAAATCTGAGTTCACGTGGGCTAAATCGACGAATGTGAAGCTAAATTTCTTCAATCTAACCATCAAATCTGAGTTCACGTGGGCTAAATCGATGAATGTGAAGCTAAATTTCTTCAATCTAACATCAAATCTGAGTTCACGTGGGCTAAATCGACGAATGTGAAGCTAAATTTCTTCAATCTAACCATCAAATCTGAGTTCACGTGGGCTAAATGATGTGAAGCTAAATTTCTTCAATCTAACCATCAAATCTGAGTTCACGTGGGCTAAATCGACGAATGTGAAGCTAAATTTCTTCAATCTAACCATCAAATCTGAGTTCACGTGGGCTAAATCGATGAATGTGAAGCTAAATTTCTTCAATCTAACCATCAAATCTGAGTTCACGTGGGCTAAATCGATGTGAAGCTAAATTTCTTCAATCTAACCATCAATCTGAGTTCACGTGGGCTAAATCGACGAATGTGAAGCTAAATTTCTTCAATCTAACCATCAAATCTGAGTTCACGTGGGCTAAATCGATGAATGTGAAGCTAATTTTCTTCAATCTAACCATCAAATCTGAGTTCACGTGGGCTAAATCGACGAATGTGAAGCTAAATTTCTTCAATCTAACCATCAAATCTGAGTTCACGTGGGCTAAATCGACGAATGTGAAGCTAAATTTCTTCAATCTAACCATCAAATCTGAGTTCACGTGGGCTAAATCGATGAATGTGAAGCTAAATTTCTTCAATCTAACCATCAAATCTGAGTTCACGTGGGCTAAATCGACGAATGTGAAGCTAAATTTCTTCAATCTAACCATCAAATCTGAGTTCACGTGGGCTAAATCGACGAATGTGAAGCTAAATTTCTTCAATCTAACCAAAAAATCTGAGTTCACGTGGGCTAAATCGATGAATGTGAAGCTAAATTTCTTCAATCTAACCATCAAATCTGAGTTCACGTGGGCTAAATCGACGAATGTGAAGCTAAATTTCTTCAATCTAACCATCAAATCTGAGTTCACGTGGGCTAAATCGACGAATGTGAAGCTAAATTTCTTCAATCTAACCATCAAATCTGAGTTCACGTGGGCTAAATCGATGAATGTGAAGCTAAATTTCTTCAATCTGAACATCAAATCTGAGTTCACGTGGGCTAAATCGACGAATGTGAAGCTAAATTTCTTCAATCTAACCATCAAATCTGAGTTCACGTGGGCTAAATCGATGAATGTGAAGCTAAATTTCTTCAATCTAACCATCAAATCTGAGTTCACGTGGGCTAAATCGACGAATGTGAAGCTAAATTTCTTCAATCTAACCATCAAATCTGAGTTCACGTGGGCTAAATCGATGAATGTGAAGCTAAATTTCTTCAATCTAACCATCAAATCTGAGTTCACGTGGGCTAAATCGACGAATGTGAAGCTAAATTTCTTCAATCTAACCATCAAATCTGAGTTCACGTGGGCTAAATCGATGAATGTGAAGCTAAATTTTTCAATCTAACCATCAAATCTGAGTTCACGTGGGCTAAATCGATGAATGTGAAGCTAAATTTCTTCAATCTAACCATCAAATCTGAGTTCACGTGGGCTAAATCGATGAATGTGAAGCTAAATTTCTTCAATCTAACCATCAAATCTGAGTTCACGTGGGCTAAATCGATGAATGTGAAGCTAAATTTCTTCAATCTAACCATCAAATCTGAGTTCACGTGGGCTAAATCGACGAATGTGAAGCTAAATTTCTTCAATCTAACCATCAAATCTGAGTTCACGTGGGCTAAATCGATGAATGTGAAGCTAAATTTCTTCAATCTAACCATCAAATCTGAGTTCACGTGGGCTAAATCGATGAATGTGAAGCTAAATTTCTTCAATCTAACCATCAAATCTGAGTTCACGTGGGCTAAATCGATGAATGTGAAGCTAAATTTCTTCAATCTAACCATCAAATCTGAGTTCACGTGGGCTAAATCGACGAATGTGAAGCTAAATTTCTTCAATCTAACCATCAAATCTGAGTTCACGTGGGCTAAATCGATGAATGTGAAGCTAAATTTCTTCAATCTAACCATCAAATCTGAGTTCACGTGGGCTAAATCGACGAATGTGAAGCTAAATTTCTTCAATCTAACCATCAAATCTGAGTTCACGTGGGCTAAATCGATGAATGTGAAGCTAAATTTCTTCAATCTAACCATCAAATCTGAGTTCACGTGGGCTAAATCGATGAATGTGAAGCTAAATTTCTTCAATCTAACCATCAAATCTGAGTTCACGTGGGCTAAATCGAGGAATGTGAAGCTAAATTTCTTCAATCTAACCATCAAATCTGAGTTCACGTGGGCTAAATCGATGAATGTGAAGCTAAATTTCTTCAATCTAACCATCAAATCTGAGTTCACGTGGGCTAAATCGATGAATGTGAAGCTAAATTTCTTCAATCTAACCATCAAATCTGAGTTCACGTGGGCTAAATCGATGAATGTGAAGCTAAATTTCTTCAATCTAACCATCAAATCTGAGTTCACGTGGGCTAAATCGATGAATGTGAAGCTAAATTTCTTCAATCTAACCATCAAATCTGAGTTCACGTGGGCTAAATCGATGAATGTGAAGCTAAATTTCTTCAATCTAACCATCAAATCTGAGTTCACGTGGGCTAAATCGATGAATGTGAAGCTAAATTTCTTCAATCTAACCATCAAATCTGAGTTCACGTGGGCTAAATCGACGAATGTGAAGCTAAATTTCTTCAATCTAACCATCAAATCTGAGTTCACGTGGGCTAAATCGATGAATGTGAAGCTAAATTTCTTCAATCTAACCATCAAATCTGAGTTCACGTGGGCTAAATCGATGAATGTGAAGCTAAATTTCTTCAATCTAACCATCAAATCTGAGTTCACGTGGGCTAAATCGATGAATGTGAAGCTAAATTTCTTCAATCTAACCATCAAATCTGAGTTCACGTGGGCTAAATCGACGAATGTGAAGCTAAATTTCTTCAATCTAACCATCAAATCTGAGTTCACGTGGGCTAAATCGATGAATGTGAAGCTAAATTTCTTCAATCTAACCATCAAATCTGAGTTCACGTGGGCTAAATCGACGAATGTGAAGCTAAATTTCTTCAATCTAACCATCAAATCTGAGTTCACGTGGGCTAAATCGACGAATGTGAAGCTAAATTTCTTCAATCTAACCATCAAATCTGAGTTCACGTGGGCTAAATCGATGAATGTGAAGCTAAATTTCTTCAATCTAACCATCAAATCTGAGTTCACGTGGGCTAAATCGATGAATGTGAAGCTAAATTTCTTCAATCTAACCATCAAATCTGAGTTCACGTGGGCTAAATCGATGAATGTGAAGCTAAATTTCTTCAATCTAACCATCAAATCTGAGTTCACGTGGGCTAAATCGATGAATGTGAAGCTAAATTTCTTCAATCTAACCATCAAATCTGAGTTCACGTGGGCTAAATCGACGAATGTGAAGCTAAATTTCTTCAATCTAACCATCAAATCTGAGTTCACGTGGGCTAAATCGACGAATGTGAAGCTAAATTTCTTCAATCTAACCATCAAATCTGAGTTCACGTGGGCTAAATCGATGAATGTGAAGCTAAATTTCTTCAATCTAACCATCAAATCTGAGTTCACGTGGGCTAAATCGACGAATGTGAAGCTAAATTTCTTCAATCTAACCATCAAATCTGAGTTCACGTGGGCTAAATCGATGAATGTGAAGCTAAATTTCTTCAATCTAACCATCAAATCTGAGTTCACGTGGGCTAAATCGATGAATGTGAAGCTAAATTTCTTCAATCTAACCATCAAATCTGAGTTCACGTGGGCTAAATCGATGAATGTGAAGCTAAATTTCTTCAATCTAACCATCAAATCTGAGTTCACGTGGGCTAAATCGATGAATGTGAAGCTAAATTTCTTCAATCTAACCATCAAATCTGAGTTCACGTGGGCTAAATCGATGAATGTGAAGCTAAATTTCTTCAATCTAACCATCAAATCTGAGTTCACGTGGGCTAAATCGATGAATGTGAAGCTAAATTTCTTCAATCTAACCATCAAATCTGAGTTCACGTGGGCTAAATCGATGAATGTGAAGCTAAATTTCTTCAATCTAACCATCAAATCTGAGTTCACGTGGGCTAAATCGATGAATGTGAAGCTAAATTTCTTCAATCTAACCATCAATCTGAGTTCACGTGGGCTAAATCGACGAATGTGAAGCTAAATTTCTTCAATCTAACCATCAAATCTGAGTTCACGTGGGCTAAATCGATGAATGTGAAGCTAAATTTCTTCAATCTAACCATCAAATCTGAGTTCACGTGGGCTAAATCGATGAATGTGAAGCTAAATTTCTTCAATCTAACCATCAAATCTGAGTTCACGTGGGCTAAATCGACGAATGTGAAGCTAAATTTCTTCAATCTAACCATCAAATCTGAGTTCACGTGGGCTAAATCGATGAATGTGAAGCTAAATTTCTTCAATCTAACCATCAAATCTGAGTTCACGTGGGCTAAATCGATGAATGTGAAGCTAAATTTCTTCAATCTAACCATCAAATCTGAGTTCACGTGGGCTAAATCGATGAATGTGAAGCTAAATTTCTTCAATCTAACCATCAAATCTGAGTTCACGTGGGCTAAATCGATGAATGTGAAGCTAAATTTCTTCAATCTAACCATCAAATCTGAGTTCACGTGGGCTAAATCGATGAATGTGAAGCTAAATTTCTTCAATCTAACCATCAAATCTGAGTTCACGTGGGCTAAATCGACGAATGTGAAGCTAAATTTCTTCAATCTAACCATCAAATCTGAGTTCACGTGGGCTAAATCGATGAATGTGAAGCTAAATTTCTTCAATCTAACCATCAAATCTGAGTTCACGTGGGCTAAATCGATGAATGTGAAGCTAAATTTCTTCAATCTAACCATCAAATCTGAGTTCACGTGGGCTAAATCGATGAATGTGAAGCTAAATTTCTTCAATCTAACCATCAAATCTGAGTTCACGTGGGCTAAATCGACGAATGTGAAGCTAAATTTCTTCAATCTAACCATCAAATCTGAGTTCACGTGGGCTAAATCGATGAATGTGAAGCTAAATTTCTTCAATCTAACCATCAAATCTGAGTTCACGTGGGCTAAATCGATGAATGTGAAGCTAAATTTCTTCAATCTAACCATCAAATCTGAGTTCACGTGGGCTAAATCGATGAATGTGAAGCTAAATTTCTTCAATCTAACCATCAAATCTGAGTTCACGTGGGCTAAATCGATGAATGTGAAGCTAAATTTCTTCAATCTAACCATCAAATCTGAGTTCACGTGGGCTAAATCGACGAATGTGAAGCTAAATTTCTTCAATCTAACCATCAAATCTGAGTTCACGTGGGCTAAATCGACGAATGTGAAGCTAAATTTCTTCAATCTAACCATCAAATCTGAGTTCACGTGGGCTAAATCGATGAATGTGAAGCTAAATTTCTTCAATCTAACCATCAAATCTGAGTTCACGTGGGCTAAATCGATGAATGTGAAGCTAAATTTCTTCAATCTAACCATCAAATCTGAGTTCACGTGGGCTAAATCGATGAATGTGAAGCTAAATTTCTTCAATCTAACCATCAAATCTGAGTTCACGTGGGCTAAATCGATGAATGTGAAGCTAAATTTCTTCAATCTAACCATCAAATCTGAGTTCACGTGGGCTAAATCGATGAATGTGAAGCTAAATTTCTTCAATCTAACCATCAAATCTGAGTTCACGTGGGCTAAATCGATGAATGTGAAGCTAAATTTCTTCAATCTAACCATCAAATCTGAGTTCACGTGGGCTAAATCGATGAATGTGAAGCTAAATTTCTTCAATCTAACCATCAAATCTGAGTTCACGTGGGCTAAATCGATGAATGTGAAGCTAAATTTCTTCAATCTAACCATCAAATCTGAGTTCACGTGGGCTAAATCGATGAATGTGAAGCTAAATTTCTTCAATCTAACCATCAAATCTGAGTTCACGTGGGCTAAATCGATGAATGTGAAGCTAAATTTCTTCAATCTAACCATCAAATCTGAGTTCACGTGGGCTAAATCGATGAATGTGAAGCTAAATTTCTTCAATCTAACCATCAAATCTGAGTTCACGTGGGCTAAATCGACGAATGTGAAGCTAAATTTCTTCAATCTAACCATCAAATCTGAGTTCACGTGGGCTAAATCGATGAATGTGAAGCTAAATTTCTTCAATCTAACCATCAAATCTGAGTTCACGTGGGCTAAATCGATGAATGTGAAGCTAAATTTCTTCAATCTAACCATCAAATCTGAGTTCACGTGGGCTAAATCGACGAATGTGAAGCTAAATTTCTTCAATCTAACCATCAAATCTGAGTTCACGTGGGCTAAATCGATGAATGTGAAGCTAAATTTCTTCAATCTAACCATCAAATCTGAGTTCACGTGGGCTAAATCGATGAATGTGAAGCTAAATTTCTTCAATCTAACCATCAAATCTGAGTTCACGTGGGCTAAATCGATGAATGTGAAGCTAAATTTCTTCAATCTAACCATCAAATCTGAGTTCACGTGGGCTAAATCGATGAATGTGAAGCTAAATTTCTTCAATCTAACCATCAAATCTGAGTTCACGTGGGCTAAATCGATGAATGTGAAGCTAAATTTCTTCAATCTAACCATCAAATCTGAGTTCACGTGGGCTAAATCGACGAATGTGAAGCTAAATTTCTTCAATCTAACCATCAAATCTGAGTTCACGTGGGCTAAATCGATGAATGTGAAGCTAAATTTCTTCAATCTAACCATCAAATCTGAGTTCACGTGGGCTAAATCGATGAATGTGAA
The DNA here is from genome assembly GCA_001923025.3 of Taenia multiceps. Classification (NCBI taxonomy): domain Eukaryota; kingdom Metazoa; phylum Platyhelminthes; class Cestoda; order Cyclophyllidea; family Taeniidae; genus Taenia; species Taenia multiceps. The sequence continues at coordinate 7,365 of MRSW03000615.1, forward strand.
GCTAAATTTCTTCAATCTAACCATCAAATCTGAGTTCACGTGGGCTAAATCGATGAATGTGAAGCTAAATTTCTTCAATCTAACCATCAAATCTGAGTTCACGTGGGCTAAATCGATGAATGTGAAGCTAAATTTCTTCAATCTAACCATCAAATCTGAGTTCACGTGGGCTAAATCGATGAATGTGAAGCTAAATTTCTTCAATCTAACCATCAAATCTGAGTTCACGTGGGCTAAATCGATGAATGTGAAGCTAAATTTCTTCAATCTAACCATCAAATCTGAGTTCACGTGGGCTAAATCGATGAATGTGAAGCTAAATTTCTTCAATCTAACCATCAAATCTGAGTTCACGTGGGCTAAATCGACGAATGTGAAGCTAAATTTCTTCAATCTAACCATCAAATCTGAGTTCACGTGGGCTAAATCGACGAATGTGAAGCTAAATTTCTTCAATCTAACCATCAAATCTGAGTTCACGTGGGCTAAATCGATGAATGTGAAGCTAAATTTCTTCAATCTAACCATCAAATCTGAGTTCACGTGGGCTAAATCGACGAATGTGAAGCTAAATTTCTTCAATCTAACCATCAAATCTGAGTTCACGTGGGCTAAATCGACGAATGTGAAGCTAAATTTCTTCAATCTAACCATCAAATCTGAGTTCACGTGGGCTAAATCGATGAATGTGAAGCTAAATTTCTTCAATCTAACCATCAAATCTGAGTTCACGTGGGCTAAATCGATGAATGTGAAGCTAAATTTCTTCAATCTAACCATCAAATCTGAGTTCACGTGGGCTAAATCGAGGAATGTGAAGCTAAATTTCTTCAATCTAACCATCAAATCTGAGTTCACGTGGGCTAAATCGATGAATGTGAAGCTAAATTTCTTCAATCTAACCATCAAATCTGAGTTCACGTGGGCTAAATCGACGAATGTGAAGCTAAATTTCTTCAATCTAACCATCAAATCTGAGTTCACGTGGGCTAAATCGACGAATGTGAAGCTAAATTTCTTCAATCTAACCATCAAATCTGAGTTCACGTGGGCTAAATCGACGAATGTGAAGCTAAATTTCTTCAATCTAACCATCAAATCTGAGTTCACGTGGGCTAAATCGATGAATGTGAAGCTAAATTTCTTCAATCTAACCATCAAATCTGAGTTCACGTGGGCTAAATCGATGAATGTGAAGCTAAATTTCTTCAATCTAACCATCAAATCTGAGTTCACGTGGGCTAAATCGATGAATGTGAAGCTAAATTTCTTCAATCTAACCATCAAATCTGAGTTCACGTGGGCTAAATCGATGAATGTGAAGCTAAATTTCTTCAATCTAACCATCAAATCTGAGTTCACGTGGGCTAAATCGAGGAATGTGAAGCTAAATTTCTTCAATCTAACCATCAAATCTGAGTTCACGTGGGCTAAATCGATGAATGTGAAGCTAAATTTCTTCAATCTAACCATCAAATCTGAGTTCACGTGGGCTAAATCGACGAATGTGAAGCTAAATTTCTTCAATCTAACCATCAAATCTGAGTTCACGTGGGCTAAATCGATGAATGTGAAGCTAAATTTCTTCAATCTAACCATCAAATCTGAGTTCACGTGGGCTAAATCGATGAATGTGAAGCTAAATTTCTTCAATCTAACCATCAAATCTGAGTTCACGTGGGCTAAATCGATGAATGTGAAGCTAAATTTCTTCAATCTAACCATCAAATCTGAGTTCACGTGGGCTAAATCGATGAATGTGAAGCTAAATTTCTTCAATCTAACCATCAAATCTGAGTTCACGTGGGCTAAATCGATGAATGTGAAGCTAAATTTCTTCAATCTAACCATCAAATCTGAGTTCACGTGGGCTAAATCGATGAATGTGAAGCTAAATTTCTTCAATCTAACCATCAAATCTGAGTTCACGTGGGCTAAATCGATGAATGTGAAGCTAAATTTCTTCAATCTAACCATCAAATCTGAGTTCACGTGGGCTAAATCGACGAATGTGAAGCTAAATTTCTTCAATCTAACCATCAAATCTGAGTTCACGTGGGCTAAATCGATGAATGTGAAGCTAAATTTCTTCAATCTAACCATCAAATCTGAGTTCACGTGGGCTAAATCGATGAATGTGAAGCTAAATTTCTTCAATCTAACCATCAAATCTGAGTTCACGTGGGCTAAATCGACGAATGTGAAGCTAAATTTCTTCAATCTAACCATCAAATCTGAGTTCACGTGGGCTAAATCGATGAATGTGAAGCTAAATTTCTTCAATCTAACCATCAAATCTGAGTTCACGTGGGCTAAATCGATGAATGTGAAGCTAAATTTCTTCAATCTAACCATCAAATCTGAGTTCACGTGGGCTAAATCGATGAATGTGAAGCTAAATTTCTTCAATCTAACCATCAAATCTGAGTTCACGTGGGCTAAATCGATGAATGTGAAGCTAAATTTCTTCAATCTAACCATCAAATCTGAGTTCACGTGGGCTAAATCGATGAATGTGAAGCTAAATTTCTTCAATCTAACCATCAAATCTGAGTTCACGTGGGCTAAATCGATGAATGTGAAGCTAAATTTCTTCAATCTAACCATCAAATCTGAGTTCACGTGGGCTAAATCGATGAATGTGAAGCTAAATTTCTTCAATCTAACCATCAAATCTGAGTTCACGTGGGCTAAATCGAGGAATGTGAAGCTAAATTTCTTCAATCTAACCATCAAATCTGAGTTCACGTGGGCTAAATCGACGAATGTGAAGCTAAATTTCTTCAATCTAACCATCAAATCTGAGTTCACGTGGGCTAAATCGATGAATGTGAAGCTAAATTTCTTCAATCTAACCATCAAATCTGAGTTCACGTGGGCTAAATCGATGAATGTGAAGCTAAATTTCTTCAATCTAACCATCAAATCTGAGTTCACGTGGGCTAAATCGATGAATGTGAAGCTAAATTTCTTCAATCTAACCATCAAATCTGAGTTCACGTGGGCTAAATCGATGAATGTGAAGCTAAATTTCTTCAATCTAACCATCAAATCTGAGTTCACGTGGGCTAAATCGATGAATGTGAAGCTAAATTTCTTCAATCTAACCATCAAATCTGAGTTCACGTGGGCTAAATCGATGAATGTGAAGCTAAATTTCTTCAATCTAACCATCAAATCTGAGTTCACGTGGGCTAAATCGATGAATGTGAAGCTAAATTTCTTCAATCTAACCATCAAATCTGAGTTCACGTGGGCTAAATCGACGAATGTGAAGCTAAATTTCTTCAATCTAACCATCAAATCTGAGTTCACGTGGGCTAAATCGACGAATGTGAAGCTAAATTTCTTCAATCTAACCATCAAATCTGAGTTCACGTGGGCTAAATCGATGAATGTGAAGCTAAATTTCTTCAATCTAACCATCAAATCTGAGTTCACGTGGGCTAAATCGATGAATGTGAAGCTAAATTTCTTCAATCTAACCATCAAATCTGAGTTCACGTGGGCTAAATCGATGAATGTGAAGCTAAATTTCTTCAATCTGAACATCAAATCTGAGTTCACGTGGGCTAAATCGATGAATGTGAAGCTAAATTTCTTCAATCTAACCATCAAATCTGAGTTCACGTGGGCTAAATCGACGAATGTGAAGCTAAATTTCTTCAATCTAACCATCAAATCTGAGTTCACGTGGGCTAAATCGACGAATGTGAAGCTAAATTTCTTCAATCTAACCATCAAATCTGAGTTCACGTGGGCTAAATCGACGAATGTGAAGCTAAATTTCTTCAATCTAACCATCAAATCTGAGTTCACGTGGGCTAAATCGATGAATGTGAAGCTAAATTTCTTCAATCTAACCATCAAATCTGAGTTCACGTGGGCTAAATCGATGAATGTGAAGCTAAATTTCTTCAATCTAACCATCAAATCTGAGTTCACGTGGGCTAAATCGATGAATGTGAAGCTAAATTTTTTCAATCTAACCATCAAATCTGAGTTCACGTGGGCTAAATCGACGAATGTGAAGCTAAATTTCTTCAATCTAACCATCAAATCTGAGTTCACGTGGGCTAAATCGATGAATGTGAAGCTAAATTTCTTCAATCTAACCATCAAATCTGAGTTCACGTGGGCTAAATCGACGAATGTGAAGCTAAATTTCTTCAATCTAACCATCAAATCTGAGTTCACGTGGGCTAAATCGATGAATGTGAAGCTAAATTTCTTCAATCTAACCATCAAATCTGAGTTCACGTGGGCTAAATCGATGAATGTGAAGCTAAATTTCTTCAATCTAACCATCAAATCTGAGTTCACGTGGGCTAAATCGATGAATGTGAAGCTAAATTTCTTCAATCTAACCATCAAATCTGAGTTCACGTGGGCTAAATCGACGAATGTGAAGCTAAATTTCTTCAATCTAACCATCAAATCTGAGTTCACGTGGGCTAAATCGATGAATGTGAAGCTAAATTTCTTCAATCTAACCATCAAATCTGAGTTCACGTGGGCTAAATCGACGAATGTGAAGCTAAATTTCTTCAATCTAACCATCAAATCTGAGTTCACGTGGGCTAAATCGATGAATGTGAAGCTAAATTTCTTCAATCTAACCATCAAATCTGAGTTCACGTGGGCTAAATCGATGAATGTGAAGCTAAATTTCTTCAATCTAACCATCAAATCTGAGTTCACGTGGGCTAAATCGATGAATGTGAAGCTAAATTTCTTCAATCTAACCATCAATCTGAGTTCACGTGGGCTAAATCGACGAATGTGAAGCTAAATTTCTTCAATCTAACCATCAAATCTGAGTTCACGTGGGCTAAATCGACGAATGTGAAGCTAAATTTCTTCAATCTAACCATCAAATCTGAGTTCACGTGGGCTAAATCGATGAATGTGAAGCTAAATTTCTTCAATCTAACCATCAAATCTGAGTTCACGTGGGCTAAATCGACGAATGTGAAGCTAAATTTCTTCAATCTAACCATCAAATCTGAGTTCACGTGGGCTAAATCGACGAATGTGAAGCTAAATTTCTTCAATCTAACCATCAAATCTGAGTTCACGTGGGCTAAATCGAAGGAATGTGAAGCTAAATTTCTTCAATCTAACCATCAAATCTGAGTTCACGTGGGCTAAATCGATGAATGTGAAGCTAAATTTCTTCAATCTAACCATCAAATCTGAGTTCACGTGGGCTAAATCGATGAATGTGAAGCTAAATTTCTTCAATCTAACCATCAAATCTGAGTTCACGTGGGCTAAATCGACGAATGTGAAGCTAAATTTCTTCAATCTAACCATCAATCTGAGTTCACGTAGGCTAAATCGATGAATGTGAAGCTAAATTTCTTCAATCTAACCATCAAATCTGAGTTCACGTGGGCTAAATCGACGAATGTGAAGCTAAATTTCTTCAATCTAACCATCAAATCTGAGTTCACGTGGGCTAAATCGATGAATGTGAAGCTAAATTTCTTCAATCTAACCATCAAATCTGAGTTCACGTGGGCTAAATCGATGAATGTGAAGCTAAATTTCTTCAATCTAACCATCAAATCTGAGTTCACGTGGGCTAAATCGATGAATGTGAAGCTAAATTTCTTCAATCTAACCATCAAATCTGAGTTCACGTGGGCTAAATCGATGAATGTGAAGCTAAATTTCTTCAATCTAACCATCAAATCTGAGTTCACGTGGGCTAAATCGATGAATGTGAAGCTAAATTTCTTCAATCTAACCATCAAATCTGAGTTCACGTGGGCTAAATCGACGAATGTGAAGCTAAATTTCTTCAATCTAACCATCAAATCTGAGTTCACGTGGGCTAAATCGATGAATGTGAAGCTAAATTTCTTCAATCTAACCATCAAATCTGAGTTCACGTGGGCTAAATCGATGAATGTGAAGCTAAATTTCTTCAATCTAACCATCAAATCTGAGTTCACGTGGGCTAAATCGATGAATGTGAAGCTAAATTTCTTCAATCTAACCATCAAATCTGAGTTCACGTGGGCTAAATCGATGAATGTGAAGCTAAATTTCTTCAATCTAACCATCCAATCTGAGTTCACGTGGGCTAAATCGACGAATGTGAAGCTAAATTTCTTCAATCTAACCATCAAATCTGAGTTCACGTGGGCTAAATCGATGAATGTGAAGCTAAATTTCTTCAATCTAACCATCAAATCTGAGTTCACGTGGGCTAAATCGATGAATGTGAAGCTAAATTTCTTCAATCTAACCATCAAATCTGAGTTCACGTGGGCTAAATCGATGAATGTGAAGCTAAATTTCTTCAATCTAACCATCAAATCTGAGTTCACGTGGGCTAAATCGATGAATGTGAAGCTAAATTTCTTCAATCTAACCATCAAATCTGAGTTCACGTGGGCTAAATCGACGAATGTGAAGCTAAATTTCTTCAATCTAACCATCAAATCTGAGTTCACGTGGGCTAAATCGATGAATGTGAAGCTAAATTTCTTCAATCTAACCATCAAATCTGAGTTCACGTGGGCTAAATCGATGAATGTGAAGCTAAATTTCTTCAATCTAACCATCAAATCTGAGTTCACGTGGGCTAAATCGATGAATGTGAAGCTAAATTTCTTCAATCTAACCATCAAATCTGAGTTCACGTGGGCTAAATCGATGAATGTGAAGCTAAATTTCTTCAATCTAACCATCAAATCTGAGTTCACGTGGGCTAAATCGACGAATGTGAAGCTAAATTTCTTCAATCTAACCATCAAATCTGAGTTCACGTGGGCTAAATCGATGAATGTGAAGCTAAATTTCTTCAATCTAACCATCAAATCTGAGTTCACGTGGGCTAAATCGATGAATGTGAAGCTAAATTTCTTCAATCTAACCATCAAATCTGAGTTCACGTGGGCTAAATCGACGAATGTGAAGCTAAATTTCTTCAATCTAACCATCAAATCTGAGTTCACGTGGGCTAAATCGATGAATGTGAAGCTAAATTTCTTCAATCTAACCATCAAATCTGAGTTCACGTGGGCTAAATCGATGAATGTGAAGCTAAATTTCTTCAATCTAACCATCAAATCTGAGTTCACGTGGGCTAAATCGATGAATGTGAAGCTAAATTTCTTCAATCTAACCATCAAATCTGAGTTCACGTGGGCTAAATCGATGAATGTGAAGCTAAATTTCTTCAATCTAACCATCAAATCTGAGTTCACGTGGGCTAAATCGATGAATGTGAAGCTAAATTTCTTCAATCTAACCATCAAATCTGAGTTCACGTGGGCTAAATCGATGAATGTGAAGCTAAATTTCTTCAATCTAACCATCAAATCTGAGTTCACGTGGGCTAAATCGATGAATGTGAAGCTAAATTTCTTCAATCTAACCATCAAATCTGAGTTCACGTGGGCTAAATCGATGAATGTGAAGCTAAATTTCTTCAATCTAACCATCAAATCTGAGTTCACGTGGGCTAAATCGATGAATGTGAAGCTAAATTTCTTCAATCTAACCATCAAATCTGAGTTCACGTGGGCTAAATCGATGAATGTGAAGCTAAATTTCTTCAATCTAACCATCAAATCTGAGTTCACGTGGGCTAAATCGATGAATGTGAAGCTAAATTTCTTCAATCTAACCATCAAATCTGAGTTCACGTGGGCTAAATCGATGAATGTGAAGCTAAATTTCTTCAATCTAACCATCAAATCTGAGTTCACGTGGGCTAAATCGATGAATGTGAAGCTAAATTTCTTCAATCTAACCATCAAATCTGAGTTCACGTGGGCTAAATCGATGAATGTGAAGCTAAATTTCTTCAATCTAACCATCAAATCTGAGTTCACGTGGGCTAAATCGATGAATGTGAAGCTAAATTTCTTCAATCTAACCATCAAATCTGAGTTCACGTGGGCTAAATCGATGAATGTGAAGCTAAATTTCTTCAATCTAACCATCAAATCTGAGTTCACGTGGGCTAAATCGATGAATGTGAAGCTAAATTTCTTCAATCTAACCATCAAATCTGAGTTCACGTGGGCTAAATCGATGAATGTGAAGCTAAATTTCTTCAATCTAACCATCAAATCTGAGTTCACGTGGGCTAAATCGATGAATGTGAAGCTAAATTTCTTCAATCTAACCATCAAATCTGAGTTCACGTGGGCTAAATCGATGAATGTGAAGCTAAATTTCTTCAATCTAACCATCAAATCTGAGTTCACGTGGGCTAAATCGATGAATGTGAAGCTAAATTTCTTCAATCTAACCATCAAATCTGAGTTCACGTGGGCTAAATCGATGAATGTGAAGCTAAATTTCTTCAATCTAACCATCAAATCTGAGTTCACGTGGGCTAAATCGATGAATGTGAAGCTAAATTTCTTCAATCTAACCATCAAATCTGAGTTCACGTGGGCTAAATCGATGAATGTGAAGCTAAATTTCTTCAATCTAACCATCAAATCTGAGTTCACGTGGGCTAAATCGATGAATGTGAAGCTAAATTTCTTCAATCTAACCATCAAATCTGAGTTCACGTGGGCTAAATCGATGAATGTGAAGCTAAATTTCTTCAATCTAACCATCAAATCTGAGTTCACGTGGGCTAAATCGATGAATGTGAAGCTAAATTTCTTCAATCTAACCATCAAATCTGAGTTCACGTGGGCTAAATCGATGAATGTGAAGCTAAATTTCTTCAATCTAACCATCAAATCTGAGTTCACGTGGGCTAAATCGACGAATGTGAAGCTAAATTTCTTCAATCTAACCATCAAATCTGAGTTCACGTGGGCTAAATCGATGAATGTGAAGCTAAATTTCTTCAATCTAACCATCAAATCTGAGTTCACGTGGGCTAAATCGATGAATGTGAAGCTAAATTTCTTCAATCTAACCATCAAATCTGAGTTCACGTGGGCTAAATCGATGAATGTGAAGCTAAATTTCTTCAATCTAACCATCAAATCTGAGTTCACGTGGGCTAAATCGATGAATGTGAAGCTAAATTTCTTCAATCTAACCATCAAATCTGAGTTCACGTGGGCTAAATCGATGAATGTGAAGCTAAATTTCTTCAATCTAACCATCAAATCTGAGTTCACGTGGGCTAAATCGATGAATGTGAAGCTAAATTTCTTCAATCTAACCATCAAATCTGAGTTCACGTGGGCTAAATCGATGAATGTGAAGCTAAATTTCTTCAATCTAACCATCAAATCTGAGTTCACGTGGGCTAAATCGATGAATGTGAAGCTAAATTTCTTCAATCTAACCATCAAATCTGAGTTCACGTGGGCTAAATCGATGAATGTGAAGCTAAATTTCTTCAATCTAACCATCAAATCTGAGTTCACGTGGGCTAAATCGATGAATGTGAAGCTAAATTTCTTCAATCTAACCATCAAATCTGAGTTCACGTGGGCTAAATCGATGAATGTGAAGCTAAATTTCTTCAATCTAACCATCAAATCTGAGTTCACGTGGGCTAAATCGATGAATGTGAAGCTAAATTTCTTCAATCTAACCATCAAATCTGAGTTCACGTGGGCTAAATCGATGAATGTGAAGCTAAATTTCTTCAATCTAACCATCAAATCTGAGTTCACGTGGGCTAAATCGATGAATGTGAAGCTAAATTTCTTCAATCTAACCATCAAATCTGAGTTCACGTGGGCTAAATCGATGAATGTGAAGCTAAATTTCTTCAATCTAACCATCAAATCTGAGTTCACGTGGGCTAAATCGATGAATGTGAAGCTAAATTTCTTCAATCTAACCATCAAATCTGAGTTCACGTGGGCTAAATCGATGAATGTGAAGCTAAATTTCTTCAATCTAACCATCAAATCTGAGTTCACGTGGGCTAAATCGATGAATGTGAAGCTAAATTTCTTCAATCTAACCATCAAATCTGAGTTCACGTGGGCTAAATCGATGAATGTGAAGCTAAATTTCTTCAATCTAACCATCAAATCTGAGTTCACGTGGGCTAAATCGATGAATGTGAAGCTAAATTTCTTCAATCTAACCATCAAATCTGAGTTCACGTGGGCTAAATCGATGAATGTGAAGCTAAATTTCTTCAATCTAACCATCAAATCTGAGTTCACGTGGGCTAAATCGATGAATGTGAAGCTAAATTTCTTCAATCTAACCATCAAATCTGAGTTCACGTGGGCTAAATCGATGAATGTGAAGCTAAATTTCTTCAATCTAACCATCAAATCTGAGTTCACGTGGGCTAAATCGATGAATGTGAAGCTAAATTTCTTCAATCTAACCATCAAATCTGAGTTCACGTGGGCTAAATCGATGAATGTGAAGCTAAATTTCTTCAATCTAACCATCAAATCTGAGTTCACGTGGGCTAAATCGATGAATGTGAAGCTAAATTTCTTCAATCTAACCATCAAATCTGAGTTCACGTGGGCTAAATCGATGAATGTGAAGCTAAATTTCTTCAATCTAACCATCAAATCTGAGTTCACGTGGGCTAAATCGATGAATGTGAAGCTAAATTTCTTCAATCTAACCATCAAATCTGAGTTCACGTGGGCTAAATCGATGAATGTGAAGCTAAATTTCTTCAATCTAACCATCAAATCTGAGTTCACGTGGGCTAAATCGATGAATGTGAAGCTAAATTTCTTCAATCTAACCATCAAATCTGAGTTCACGTGGGCTAAATCGATGAATGTGAAGCTAAATTTCTTCAATCTAACCATCAAATCTGAGTTCACGTGGGCTAAATCGATGAATGTGAAGCTAAATTTCTTCAATCTAACCATCAAATCTGAGTTCACGTGGGCTAAATCGATGAATGTGAAGCTAAATTTCTTCAATCTAACCATCAAATCTGAGTTCACGTGGGCTAAATCGATGAATGTGAAGCTAAATTTCTTCAATCTAACCATCAAATCTGAGTTCACGTGGGCTAAATCGATGAATGTGAAGCTAAATTTCTTCAATCTAACCATCAAATCTGAGTTCACGTGGGCTAAATCGATGAATGTGAAGCTAAATTTCTTCAATCTAACCATCAAATCTGAGTTCACGTGGGCTAAATCGATGAATGTGAAGCTAAATTTCTTCAATCTAACCATCAAATCTGAGTTCACGTGGGCTAAATCGATGAATGTGAAGCTAAATTTCTTCAATCTAACCATCAAATCTGAGTTCACGTGGGCTAAATCGATGAATGTGAAGCTAAATTTCTTCAATCTAACCATCAAATCTGAGTTCACGTGGGCTAAATCGATGAATGTGAAGCTAAATTTCTTCAATCTAACCATCAAATCTGAGTTCACGTGGGCTAAATCGATGAATGTGAAGCTAAATTTCTTCAATCTAACCATCAAATCTGAGTTCACGTGGGCTAAATCGATGAATGTGAAGCTAAATTTCTTCAATCTAACCATCAAATCTGAGTTCACGTGGGCTAAATCGATGAATGTGAAGCTAAATTTCTTCAATCTAACCATCAAATCTGAGTTCACGTGGGCTAAATCGATGAATGTGAAGCTAAATTTCTTCAATCTAACCATCAAATCTGAGTTCACGTGGGCTAAATCGATGAATGTGAAGCTAAATTTCTTCAATCTAACCATCAAATCTGAGTTCACGTGGGCTAAATCGATGAATGTGAAGCTAAATTTCTTCAATCTAACCATCAAATCTGAGTTCACGTGGGCTAAATCGATGAATGTGAAGCTAAATTTCTTCAATCTAACCATCAAATCTGAGTTCACGTGGGCTAAATCGATGAATGTGAAGCTAAATTTCTTCAATCTAACCATCAAATCTGAGTTCACGTGGGCTAAATCGATGAATGTGAAGCTAAATTTCTTCAATCTAACCATCAAATCTGAGTTCACGTGGGCTAAATCGATGAATGTGAAGCTAAATTTCTTCAATCTAACCATCAAATCTGAGTTCACGTGGGCTAAATCGATGAATGTGAAGCTAAATTTCTTCAATCTAACCATCAAATCTGAGTTCACGTGGGCTAAATCGATGAATGTGAAGCTAAATTTCTTCAATCTAACCATCAAATCTGAGTTCACGTGGGCTAAATCGATGAATGTGAAGCTAAATTTCTTCAATCTAACCATCAAATCTGAGTTCACGTGGGCTAAATCGATGAATGTGAAGCTAAATTTCTTCAATCTAACCATCAAATCTGAGTTCACGTGGGCTAAATCGATGAATGTGAAGCTAAATTTCTTCAATCTAACCATCAAATCTGAGTTCACGTGGGCTAAATCGATGAATGTGAAGCTAAATTTCTTCAATCTAACCATCAAATCTGAGTTCACGTGGGCTAAATCGATGAATGTGAAGCTAAATTTCTTCAATCTAACCATCAAATCTGAGTTCACGTGGGCTAAATCGATGAATGTGAAGCTAAATTTCTTCAATCTAACCATCAAATCTGAGTTCACGTGGGCTAAATCGATGAATGTGAAGCTAAATTTCTTCAATCTAACCATCAAATCTGAGTTCACGTGGGCTAAATCGATGAATGTGAAGCTAAATTTCTTCAATCTAACCATCAAATCTGAGTTCACGTGGGCTAAATCGATGAATGTGAAGCTAAATTTCTTCAATCTAACCATCAAATCTGAGTTCACGTGGGCTAAATCGATGAATGTGAAGCTAAATTTCTTCAATCTAACCATCAAATCTGAGTTCACGTGGGCTAAATCGATGAATGTGAAGCTAAATTTCTTCAATCTAACCATCAAATCTGAGTTCACGTGGGCTAAATCGATGAATGTGAAGCTAAATTTCTTCAATCTAACCATCAAATCTGAGTTCACGTGGGCTAAATCGATGAATGTGAAGCTAAATTTCTTCAATCTAACCATCAAATCTGAGTTCACGTGGGCTAAATCGATGAATGTGAAGCTAAATTTCTTCAATCTAACCATCAAATCTGAGTTCACGTGGGCTAAATCGATGAATGTGAAGCTAAATTTCTTCAATCTAACCATCAAATCTGAGTTCACGTGGGCTAAATCGATGAATGTGAAGCTAAATTTCTTCAATCTAACCATCAAATCTGAGTTCACGTGGGCTAAATCGATGAATGTGAAGCTAAATTTCTTCAATCTAACCATCAAATCTGAGTTCACGTGGGCTAAATCGATGAATGTGAAGCTAAATTTCTTCAATCTAACCATCAAATCTGAGTTCACGTGGGCTAAATCGATGAATGTGAAGCTAAATTTCTTCAATCTAACCATCAAATCTGAGTTCACGTGGGCTAAATCGATGAATGTGAAGCTAAATTTCTTCAATCTAACCATCAAATCTGAGTTCACGTGGGCTAAATCGATGAATGTGAAGCTAAATTTCTTCAATCTAACCATCAAATCTGAGTTCACGTGGGCTAAATCGATGAATGTGAAGCTAAATTTCTTCAATCTAACCATCAAATCTGAGTTCACGTGGGCTAAATCGATGAATGTGAAGCTAAATTTCTTCAATCTAACCATCAAATCTGAGTTCACGTGGGCTAAATCGATGAATGTGAAGCTAAATTTCTTCAATCTAACCATCAAATCTGAGTTCACGTGGGCTAAATCGATGAATGTGAAGCTAAATTTCTTCAATCTAACCATCAAATCTGAGTTCACGTGGGCTAAATCGATGAATGTGAAGCTAAATTTCTTCAATCTAACCATCAAATCTGAGTTCACGTGGGCTAAATCGATGAATGTGAAGCTAAATTTCTTCAATCTAACCATCAAATCTGAGTTCACGTGGGCTAAATCGATGAATGTGAAGCTAAATTTCTTCAATCTAACCATCAAATCTGAGTTCACGTGGGCTAAATCGATGAATGTGAAGCTAAATTTCTTCAATCTAACCATCAAATCTGAGTTCACGTGGGCTAAATCGATGAATGTGAAGCTAAATTTCTTCAATCTAACCATCAAATCTGAGTTCACGTGGGCTAAATCGACGAATGTGAAGCTAAATTTCTTCAATCTAACCATCAAATCTGAGTTCACGTGGGCTAAATCGATGAATGTGAAGCTAAATTTCTTCAATCTAACCATCAAATCTGAGTTCACGTGGGCTAAATCGATGAATGTGAAGCTAAATTTCTTCAATCTAACCATCAAATCTGAGTTCACGTGGGCTAAATCGATGAATGTGAAGCTAAATTTCTTCAATCTAACCATCAAATCTGAGTTCACGTGGGCTAAATCGATGAATGTGAAGCTAAATTTCTTCAATCTAACCATCAAATCTGAGTTCACGTGGGCTAAATCGATGAATGTGAAGCTAAATTTCTTCAATCTAACCATCAAATCTGAGTTCACGTGGGCTAAATCGATGAATGTGAAGCTAAATTTCTTCAATCTAACCATCAAATCTGAGTTCACGTGGGCTAAATCGATGAATGTGAAGCTAAATTTCTTCAATCTAACCATCAAATCTGAGTTCACGTGGGCTAAATCGATGAATGTGAAGCTAAATTTCTTCAATCTAACCATCAAATCTGAGTTCACGTGGGCTAAATCGATGAATGTGAAGCTAAATTTCTTCAATCTAACCATCAAATCTGAGTTCACGTGGGCTAAATCGATGAATGTGAAGCTAAATTTCTTCAATCTAACCATCAAATCTGAGTTCACGTGGGCTAAATCGATGAATGTGAAGCTAAATTTCTTCAATCTAACCATCAAATCTGAGTTCACGTGGGCTAAATCGACGAATGTGAAGCTAAATTTCTTCAATCTAACCATCAAATCTGAGTTCACGTGGGCTAAATCGATGAATGTGAAGCTAAATTTCTTCAATCTAACCATCAAATCTGAGTTCACGTGGGCTAAATCGATGAATGTGAAGCTAAATTTCTTCAATCTAACCATCAAATCTGAGTTCACGTGGGCTAAATCGAGGAATGTGAAGCTAAATTTCTTCAATCTAACCATCAAATCTGAGTTCACGTGGGCTAAATCGATGAATGTGAAGCTAAATTTCTTCAATCTAACCATCAAATCTGAGTTCACGTGGGCTAAATCGATGAATGTGAAGCTAAATTTCTTCAATCTAACCATCAAATCTGAGTTCACGTGGGCTAAATCGATGAATGTGAAGCTAAATTTCTTCAATCTAACCATCAAATCTGAGTTCACGTGGGCTAAATCGATGAATGTGAAGCTAAATTTCTTCAATCTAACCATCAAATCTGAGTTCACGTGGGCTAAATCGATGAATGTGAAGCTAAATTTCTTCAATCTAACCATCAAATCTGAGTTCACGTGGGCTAAATCGATGAATGTGAAGCTAAATTTCTTCAATCTAACCATCAAATCTGAGTTCACGTGGGCTAAATCGATGAATGTGAAGCTAAATTTCTTCAATCTAACCATCAAATCTGAGTTCACGTGGGCTAAATCGATGAATGTGAAGCTAAATTTCTTCAATCTAACCATCAAATCTGAGTTCACGTGGGCTAAATCGATGAATGTGAAGCTAAATTTCTTCAATCTAACCATCAAATCTGAGTTCACGTGGGCTAAATCGATGAATGTGAAGCTAAATTTCTTCAATCTAACCATCAAATCTGAGTTCACGTGGGCTAAATCGATGAATGTGAAGCTAAATTTCTTCAATCTAACCATCAAATCTGAGTTCACGTGGGCTAAATCGATGAATGTGAAGCTAAATTTCTTCAATCTAACCATCAAATCTGAGTTCACGTGGGCTAAATCGATGAATGTGAAGCTAAATTTCTTCAATCTAACCATCAAATCTGAGTTCACGTGGGCTAAATCGATGAATGTGAAGCTAAATTTCTTCAATCTAACCATCAAATCTGAGTTCACGTGGGCTAAATCGATGAATGTGAAGCTAAATTTCTTCAATCTAACCATCAAATCTGAGTTCACGTGGGCTAAATCGATGAATGTGAAGCTAAATTTCTTCAATCTAACCATCAAATCTGAGTTCACGTGGGCTAAATCGATGAATGTGAAGCTAAATTTCTTCAATCTAACCATCAAATCTGAGTTCACGTGGGCTAAATCGATGAATGTGAAGCTAAATTTCTTCAATCTAACCATCAAATCTGAGTTCACGTGGGCTAAATCGATGAATGTGAAGCTAAATTTCTTCAATCTAACCATCAAATCTGAGTTCACGTGGGCTAAATCGATGAATGTGAAGCTAAATTTCTTCAATCTAACCATCAAATCTGAGTTCACGTGGGCTAAATCGATGAATGTGAAGCTAAATTTCTTCAATCTAACCATCAAATCTGAGTTCACGTGGGCTAAATCGATGAATGTGAAGCTAAATTTCTTCAATCTAACCATCAAATCTGAGTTCACGTGGGCTAAATCGATGAATGTGAAGCTAAATTTCTTCAATCTAACCATCAAATCTGAGTTCACGTGGGCTAAATCGATGAATGTGAAGCTAAATTTCTTCAATCTAACCATCAAATCTGAGTTCACGTGGGCTAAATCGATGAATGTGAAGCTAAATTTCTTCAATCTAACCATCAAATCTGAGTTCACGTGGGCTAAATCGATGAATGTGAAGCTAAATTTCTTCAATCTAACCATCAAATCTGAGTTCACGTGGGCTAAATCGATGAATGTGAAGCTAAATTTCTTCAATCTAACCATCAAATCTGAGTTCACGTGGGCTAAATCGATGAATGTGAAGCTAAATTTCTTCAATCTAACCATCAAATCTGAGTTCACGTGGGCTAAATCGATGAATGTGAAGCTAAATTTCTTCAATCTAACCATCAAATCTGAGTTCACGTGGGCTAAATCGATGAATGTGAAGCTAAATTTCTTCAATCTAACCATCAAATCTGAGTTCACGTGGGCTAAATCGATGAATGTGAAGCTAAATTTCTTCAATCTAACCATCAAATCTGAGTTCACGTGGGCTAAATCGATGAATGTGAAGCTAAATTTCTTCAATCTAACCATCAAATCTGAGTTCACGTGGGCTAAATCGATGAATGTGAAGCTAAATTTCTTCAATCTAACCATCAAATCTGAGTTCACGTGGGCTAAATCGATGAATGTGAAGCTAAATTTCTTCAATCTAACCATCAAATCTGAGTTCACGTGGGCTAAATCGATGAATGTGAAGCTAAATTTCTTCAATCTAACCATCAAATCTGAGTTCACGTGGGCTAAATCGATGAATGTGAAGCTAAATTTCTTCAATCTAACCATCAAATCTGAGTTCACGTGGGCTAAATCGATGAATGTGAAGCTAAATTTCTTCAATCTAACCATCAAATCTGAGTTCACGTGGGCTAAATCGATGAATGTGAAGCTAAATTTCTTCAATCTAACCATCAAATCTGAGTTCACGTGGGCTAAATCGATGAATGTGAAGCTAAATTTCTTCAATCTAACCATCAAATCTGAGTTCACGTGGGCTAAATCGATGAATGTGAAGCTAAATTTCTTCAATCTAACCATCAAATCTGAGTTCACGTGGGCTAAATCGATGAATGTGAAGCTAAATTTCTTCAATCTAACCATCAAATCTGAGTTCACGTGGGCTAAATCGATGAATGTGAAGCTAAATTTCTTCAATCTAACCATCAAATCTGAGTTCACGTGGGCTAAATCGATGAATGTGAAGCTAAATTTCTTCAATCTAACCATCAAATCTGAGTTCACGTGGGCTAAATCGATGAATGTGAAGCTAAATTTCTTCAATCTAACCATCAAATCTGAGTTCACGTGGGCTAAATCGATGAATGTGAAGCTAAATTTCTTCAATCTAACCATCAAATCTGAGTTCACGTGGGCTAAATCGATGAATGTGAAGCTAAATTTCTTCAATCTAACCATCAAATCTGAGTTCACGTGGGCTAAATCGATGAATGTGAAGCTAAATTTCTTCAATCTAACCATCAAATCTGAGTTCACGTGGGCTAAATCGATGAATGTGAAGCTAAATTTCTTCAATCTAACCATCAAATCTGAGTTCACGTGGGCTAAATCGATGAATGTGAAGCTAAATTTCTTCAATCTAACCATCAAATCTGAGTTCACGTGGGCTAAATCGATGAATGTGAAGCTAAATTTCTTCAATCTAACCATCAAATCTGAGTTCACGTGGGCTAAATCGATGAATGTGAAGCTAAATTTCTTCAATCTAACCATCAAATCTGAGTTCACGTGGGCTAAATCGATGAATGTGAAGCTAAATTTCTTCAATCTAACCATCAAATCTGAGTTCACGTGGGCTAAATCGATGAATGTGAAGCTAAATTTCTTCAATCTAACCATCAAATCTGAGTTCACGTGGGCTAAATCGATGAATGTGAAGCTAAATTTCTTCAATCTAACCATCAAATCTGAGTTCACGTGGGCTAAATCGATGAATGTGAAGCTAAATTTCTTCAATCTAACCATCAAATCTGAGTTCACGTGGGCTAAATCGATGAATGTGAAGCTAAATTTCTTCAATCTAACCATCAAATCTGAGTTCACGTGGGCTAAATCGATGAATGTGAAGCTAAATTTCTTCAATCTAACCATCAAATCTGAGTTCACGTGGGCTAAATCGATGAATGTGAAGCTAAATTTCTTCAATCTAACCATCAAATCTGAGTTCACGTGGGCTAAATCGATGAATGTGAAGCTAAATTTCTTCAATCTAACCATCAAATCTGAGTTCACGTGGGCTAAATCGATGAATGTGAAGCTAAATTTCTTCAATCTAACCATCAAATCTGAGTTCACGTGGGCTAAATCGATGAATGTGAAGCTAAATTTCTTCAATCTAACCATCAAATCTGAGTTCACGTGGGCTAAATCGATGAATGTGAAGCTAAATTTCTTCAATCTAACCATCAAATCTGAGTTCACGTGGGCTAAATCGATGAATGTGAAGCTAAATTTCTTCAATCTAACCATCAAATCTGAGTTCACGTGGGCTAAATCGATGAATGTGAAGCTAAATTTCTTCAATCTAACCATCAAATCTGAGTTCACGTGGGCTAAATCGATGAATGTGAAGCTAAATTTCTTCAATCTAACCATCAAATCTGAGTTCACGTGGGCTAAATCGATGAATGTGAAGCTAAATTTCTTCAATCTAACCATCAAATCTGAGTTCACGTGGGCTAAATCGATGAATGTGAAGCTAAATTTCTTCAATCTAACCATCAAATCTGAGTTCACGTGGGCTAAATCGATGAATGTGAAGCTAAATTTCTTCAATCTAACCATCAAATCTGAGTTCACGTGGGCTAAATCGATGAATGTGAAGCTAAATTTCTTCAATCTAACCATCAAATCTGAGTTCACGTGGGCTAAATCGATGAATGTGAAGCTAAATTTCTTCAATCTAACCATCAAATCTGAGTTCACGTGGGCTAAATCGATGAATGTGAAGCTAAATTTCTTCAATCTAACCATCAAATCTGAGTTCACGTGGGCTAAATCGATGAATGTGAAGCTAAATTTCTTCAATCTAACCATCAAATCTGAGTTCACGTGGGCTAAATCGATGAATGTGAAGCTAAATTTCTTCAATCTAACCATCAAATCTGAGTTCACGTGGGCTAAATCGATGAATGTGAAGCTAAATTTCTTCAATCTAACCATCAAATCTGAGTTCACGTGGGCTAAATCGATGAATGTGAAGCTAAATTTCTTCAATCTAACCATCAAATCTGAGTTCACGTGGGCTAAATCGATGA
This sequence comes from Taenia multiceps, assembly GCA_001923025.3. Lineage (NCBI taxonomy): Eukaryota > Metazoa > Platyhelminthes > Cestoda > Cyclophyllidea > Taeniidae > Taenia > Taenia multiceps. Next base: position 27,076 of record MRSW03000615.1, read on the forward strand.
ATGTGAAGCTAAATTTCTTCAATCTAACCATCAAATCTGAGTTCACGTGGGCTAAATCGATGAATGTGAAGCTAAATTTCTTCAATCTAACCATCAAATCTGAGTTCACGTGGGCTAAATCGATGAATGTGAAGCTAAATTTCTTCAATCTAACCATCAAATCTGAGTTCACGTGGGCTAAATCGATGAATGTGAAGCTAAATTTCTTCAATCTAACCATCAAATCTGAGTTCACGTGGGCTAAATCGATGAATGTGAAGCTAAATTTCTTCAATCTAACCATCAAATCTGAGTTCACGTGGGCTAAATCGATGAATGTGAAGCTAAATTTCTTCAATCTAACCATCAAATCTGAGTTCACGTGGGCTAAATCGATGAATGTGAAGCTAAATTTCTTCAATCTAACCATCAAATCTGAGTTCACGTGGGCTAAATCGATGAATGTGAAGCTAAATTTCTTCAATCTAACCATCAAATCTGAGTTCACGTGGGCTAAATCGATGAATGTGAAGCTAAATTTCTTCAATCTAACCATCAAATCTGAGTTCACGTGGGCTAAATCGATGAATGTGAAGCTAAATTTCTTCAATCTAACCATCAAATCTGAGTTCACGTGGGCTAAATCGATGAATGTGAAGCTAAATTTCTTCAATCTAACCATCAAATCTGAGTTCACGTGGGCTAAATCGATGAATGTGAAGCTAAATTTCTTCAATCTAACCATCAAATCTGAGTTCACGTGGGCTAAATCGATGAATGTGAAGCTAAATTTCTTCAATCTAACCATCAAATCTGAGTTCACGTGGGCTAAATCGATGAATGTGAAGCTAAATTTCTTCAATCTAACCATCAAATCTGAGTTCACGTGGGCTAAATCGATGAATGTGAAGCTAAATTTCTTCAATCTAACCATCAAATCTGAGTTCACGTGGGCTAAATCGATGAATGTGAAGCTAAATTTCTTCAATCTAACCATCAAATCTGAGTTCACGTGGGCTAAATCGATGAATGTGAAGCTAAATTTCTTCAATCTAACCATCAAATCTGAGTTCACGTGGGCTAAATCGATGAATGTGAAGCTAAATTTCTTCAATCTAACCATCAAATCTGAGTTCACGTGGGCTAAATCGATGAATGTGAAGCTAAATTTCTTCAATCTAACCATCAAATCTGAGTTCACGTGGGCTAAATCGATGAATGTGAAGCTAAATTTCTTCAATCTAACCATCAAATCTGAGTTCACGTGGGCTAAATCGATGAATGTGAAGCTAAATTTCTTCAATCTAACCATCAAATCTGAGTTCACGTGGGCTAAATCGATGAATGTGAAGCTAAATTTCTTCAATCTAACCATCAAATCTGAGTTCACGTGGGCTAAATCGATGAATGTGAAGCTAAATTTCTTCAATCTAACCATCAAATCTGAGTTCACGTGGGCTAAATCGATGAATGTGAAGCTAAATTTCTTCAATCTAACCATCAAATCTGAGTTCACGTGGGCTAAATCGATGAATGTGAAGCTAAATTTCTTCAATCTAACCATCAAATCTGAGTTCACGTGGGCTAAATCGATGAATGTGAAGCTAAATTTCTTCAATCTAACCATCAAATCTGAGTTCACGTGGGCTAAATCGATGAATGTGAAGCTAAATTTCTTCAATCTAACCATCAAATCTGAGTTCACGTGGGCTAAATCGATGAATGTGAAGCTAAATTTCTTCAATCTAACCATCAAATCTGAGTTCACGTGGGCTAAATCGATGAATGTGAAGCTAAATTTCTTCAATCTAACCATCAAATCTGAGTTCACGTGGGCTAAATCGATGAATGTGAAGCTAAATTTCTTCAATCTAACCATCAAATCTGAGTTCACGTGGGCTAAATCGATGAATGTGAAGCTAAATTTCTTCAATCTAACCATCAAATCTGAGTTCACGTGGGCTAAATCGATGAATGTGAAGCTAAATTTCTTCAATCTAACCATCAAATCTGAGTTCACGTGGGCTAAATCGATGAATGTGAAGCTAAATTTCTTCAATCTAACCATCAAATCTGAGTTCACGTGGGCTAAATCGATGAATGTGAAGCTAAATTTCTTCAATCTAACCATCAAATCTGAGTTCACGTGGGCTAAATCGATGAATGTGAAGCTAAATTTCTTCAATCTAACCATCAAATCTGAGTTCACGTGGGCTAAATCGATGAATGTGAAGCTAAATTTCTTCAATCTAACCATCAAATCTGAGTTCACGTGGGCTAAATCGATGAATGTGAAGCTAAATTTCTTCAATCTAACCATCAAATCTGAGTTCACGTGGGCTAAATCGATGAATGTGAAGCTAAATTTCTTCAATCTAACCATCAAATCTGAGTTCACGTGGGCTAAATCGATGAATGTGAAGCTAAATTTCTTCAATCTAACCATCAAATCTGAGTTCACGTGGGCTAAATCGATGAATGTGAAGCTAAATTTCTTCAATCTAACCATCAAATCTGAGTTCACGTGGGCTAAATCGATGAATGTGAAGCTAAATTTCTTCAATCTAACCATCAAATCTGAGTTCACGTGGGCTAAATCGATGAATGTGAAGCTAAATTTCTTCAATCTAACCATCAAATCTGAGTTCACGTGGGCTAAATCGATGAATGTGAAGCTAAATTTCTTCAATCTAACCATCAAATCTGAGTTCACGTGGGCTAAATCGATGAATGTGAAGCTAAATTTCTTCAATCTAACCATCAAATCTGAGTTCACGTGGGCTAAATCGATGAATGTGAAGCTAAATTTCTTCAATCTAACCATCAAATCTGAGTTCACGTGGGCTAAATCGATGAATGTGAAGCTAAATTTCTTCAATCTAACCATCAAATCTGAGTTCACGTGGGCTAAATCGATGAATGTGAAGCTAAATTTCTTCAATCTAACCATCAAATCTGAGTTCACGTGGGCTAAATCGATGAATGTGAAGCTAAATTTCTTCAATCTAACCATCAAATCTGAGTTCACGTGGGCTAAATCGATGAATGTGAAGCTAAATTTCTTCAATCTAACCATCAAATCTGAGTTCACGTGGGCTAAATCGATGAATGTGAAGCTAAATTTCTTCAATCTAACCATCAAATCTGAGTTCACGTGGGCTAAATCGATGAATGTGAAGCTAAATTTCTTCAATCTAACCATCAAATCTGAGTTCACGTGGGCTAAATCGATGAATGTGAAGCTAAATTTCTTCAATCTAACCATCAAATCTGAGTTCACGTGGGCTAAATCGATGAATGTGAAGCTAAATTTCTTCAATCTAACCATCAAATCTGAGTTCACGTGGGCTAAATCGATGAATGTGAAGCTAAATTTCTTCAATCTAACCATCAAATCTGAGTTCACGTGGGCTAAATCGATGAATGTGAAGCTAAATTTCTTCAATCTAACCATCAAATCTGAGTTCACGTGGGCTAAATCGATGAATGTGAAGCTAAATTTCTTCAATCTAACCATCAAATCTGAGTTCACGTGGGCTAAATCGATGAATGTGAAGCTAAATTTCTTCAATCTAACCATCAAATCTGAGTTCACGTGGGCTAAATCGATGAATGTGAAGCTAAATTTCTTCAATCTAACCATCAAATCTGAGTTCACGTGGGCTAAATCGATGAATGTGAAGCTAAATTTCTTCAATCTAACCATCAAATCTGAGTTCACGTGGGCTAAATCGATGAATGTGAAGCTAAATTTCTTCAATCTAACCATCAAATCTGAGTTCACGTGGGCTAAATCGATGAATGTGAAGCTAAATTTCTTCAATCTAACCATCAAATCTGAGTTCACGTGGGCTAAATCGATGAATGTGAAGCTAAATTTCTTCAATCTAACCATCAAATCTGAGTTCACGTGGGCTAAATCGATGAATGTGAAGCTAAATTTCTTCAATCTAACCATCAAATCTGAGTTCACGTGGGCTAAATCGATGAATGTGAAGCTAAATTTCTTCAATCTAACCATCAAATCTGAGTTCACGTGGGCTAAATCGATGAATGTGAAGCTAAATTTCTTCAATCTAACCATCAAATCTGAGTTCACGTGGGCTAAATCGATGAATGTGAAGCTAAATTTCTTCAATCTAACCATCAAATCTGAGTTCACGTGGGCTAAATCGATGAATGTGAAGCTAAATTTCTTCAATCTAACCATCAAATCTGAGTTCACGTGGGCTAAATCGATGAATGTGAAGCTAAATTTCTTCAATCTAACCATCAAATCTGAGTTCACGTGGGCTAAATCGATGAATGTGAAGCTAAATTTCTTCAATCTAACCATCAAATCTGAGTTCACGTGGGCTAAATCGATGAATGTGAAGCTAAATTTCTTCAATCTAACCATCAAATCTGAGTTCACGTGGGCTAAATCGATGAATGTGAAGCTAAATTTCTTCAATCTAACCATCAAATCTGAGTTCACGTGGGCTAAATCGATGAATGTGAAGCTAAATTTCTTCAATCTAACCATCAAATCTGAGTTCACGTGGGCTAAATCGATGAATGTGAAGCTAAATTTCTTCAATCTAACCATCAAATCTGAGTTCACGTGGGCTAAATCGATGAATGTGAAGCTAAATTTCTTCAATCTAACCATCAAATCTGAGTTCACGTGGGCTAAATCGATGAATGTGAAGCTAAATTTCTTCAATCTAACCATCAAATCTGAGTTCACGTGGGCTAAATCGATGAATGTGAAGCTAAATTTCTTCAATCTAACCATCAAATCTGAGTTCACGTGGGCTAAATCGATGAATGTGAAGCTAAATTTCTTCAATCTAACCATCAAATCTGAGTTCACGTGGGCTAAATCGATGAATGTGAAGCTAAATTTCTTCAATCTAACCATCAAATCTGAGTTCACGTGGGCTAAATCGATGAATGTGAAGCTAAATTTCTTCAATCTAACCATCAAATCTGAGTTCACGTGGGCTAAATCGATGAATGTGAAGCTAAATTTCTTCAATCTAACCATCAAATCTGAGTTCACGTGGGCTAAATCGATGAATGTGAAGCTAAATTTCTTCAATCTAACCATCAAATCTGAGTTCACGTGGGCTAAATCGATGAATGTGAAGCTAAATTTCTTCAATCTAACCATCAAATCTGAGTTCACGTGGGCTAAATCGATGAATGTGAAGCTAAATTTCTTCAATCTAACCATCAAATCTGAGTTCACGTGGGCTAAATCGATGAATGTGAAGCTAAATTTCTTCAATCTAACCATCAAATCTGAGTTCACGTGGGCTAAATCGATGAATGTGAAGCTAAATTTCTTCAATCTAACCATCAAATCTGAGTTCACGTGGGCTAAATCGATGAATGTGAAGCTAAATTTCTTCAATCTAACCATCAAATCTGAGTTCACGTGGGCTAAATCGATGAATGTGAAGCTAAATTTCTTCAATCTAACCATCAAATCTGAGTTCACGTGGGCTAAATCGATGAATGTGAAGCTAAATTTCTTCAATCTAACCATCAAATCTGAGTTCACGTGGGCTAAATCGATGAATGTGAAGCTAAATTTCTTCAATCTAACCATCAAATCTGAGTTCACGTGGGCTAAATCGATGAATGTGAAGCTAAATTTCTTCAATCTAACCATCAAATCTGAGTTCACGTGGGCTAAATCGATGAATGTGAAGCTAAATTTCTTCAATCTAACCATCAAATCTGAGTTCACGTGGGCTAAATCGACGAATGTGAAGCTAAATTTCTTCAATCTAACCATCAAATCTGAGTTCACGTGGGCTAAATCGATGAATGTGAAGCTAAATTTCTTCAATCTAACCATCAAATCTGAGTTCACGTGGGCTAAATCGACGAATGTGAAGCTAAATTTCTTCAATCTAACCATCAAATCTGAGTTCACGTG